>JAQHUG010000204.1:729709-745169 GCA_028555095.1 Dicrostonyx torquatus
GGGGGAGGAGGAAGGCAGCTGGCACTAGAACTCATTGTTCTCTGCTTTTCGGCTGCAGGCACCATATGACCAGCTGCCTCATGCTATGCCCCCATGCCCTCCCTGTTACCACAGACTGTATCCTCAAACTACATGCCCAAATAAACCCTCCTTTCCTTACATTGATTTTGTCAGCTGTCCCATCATGGTAACCAGAAAAGTTCCTGATAAGGCTGCTCCCAGTACTGCCACCTTTGTGACTGCCAGGGACACCATCACACCATTCAAACAACAGCATGGTAATACTTAGTTACGTTGTTCTCACGGAATGAGCTCCCTGCTACTAAATCCAAGGGCTGTTTCCACCTTCCTCCTGACTGGCTTTCGTCTGAGCTTCATTTTCACGTCACTTGTCTTAAACTCTTATGGTGTCTTCTCTGCTATTCAAATTCCTCAGCAGCCTTCTCCAGATTTTAGTAATCAGAACCCACAGAGGGTCTGTCATGTGTCACTCCACTGCACCCTGTGACCCTAGACAAGCTCTTCTGCATTCACTTCCTGTATGCTGCATACACTCAAGAAGGCATTGTCTGGAAAAAATGACCACTTCAAGGTCAAATTTGAGTAACCATCCCTTGCACTTCACTTCATAGTTTATGGTTCCCACAGATGTTACTCTTCCTCCCTTTCTCATAACTGCCTCAACTAAGTGTTTCATAACCCTGAACCTACAGGGCCCTTAGTTATTGCAAGCCAAGAAACCAGTGGTCACCAACTCCCAGCTGGCCTGCTCTGCATAGACGGTCCCCTCTGTTAGTTCTGCAACACCACTGGCTCGCAACTCTCCAGCGTCCTCTCCGCTCCATAGTTAATCTCTTCTCTCCTTTGCTTTCTGTCCCAAGTGTCATCATCACATCTCTCCTGCCATGTTCTTCACAATGACTCACTTCCTCCAGGGAGGATCTACTTCCTAAAGGTTTTCTGCTCAACACAATGACCAGCTGTCACACGCTCAACACAATGACCAGCTGTCATACGCTCAACACAAGAGACCAGCTGTCACATGCTCAACACAAGTGACCACCTGTCACATGCTCAACACAAGTGACCACCTGTCACATGCTCAAGACAACAGACCAGCTGTTACACGCTCAACACAATGACCAGCTGTCACACGCTCAAGACAACAGACCAGCTGTCACACGCTCAACACAATGACCAGCTGTCACACGCTCAACACAAGTGACCAACTGTCACACACTCCTGTCACCATGCTTCTCCCACTATGGTGTACTGTACCCTTGACCTGTGAGCAGAAATATCACCTTCCCCCCAAAAAGTTGCTTATTGTCATGCAACAAGAAAAGTTACTAAACTGAGGAGAACCCCCCTTTTTCCATTAACTTAAGGCCAAACAGTACCTCTTAGGTCTTCCCATATACTAATCAACCTCAGAATGGTGTTCATGCCTAAAATAACCATGGCAATTGGTTACATTGTTTTATCCACATATTCTTCCATAGGACCAAGGTAGCCAGCTTCTCTGGTTGGAGGAAACCAGTCAGAATAGAAATTAAGTTCAGGGAAAGGAATATGAAAAAGGAAATTGGATAGGTGTGAGTAACTCTGCTTGCTAGCTTCCCTTCTCTTCCCCAGTAAGTTCATCTTGCTAATTCTTATAAGAGATACTTATCTTGAATAAAATGATATTTTTGTCTAAATTGAACCCAGAAAAGTTTTGGGGTAGTTCTTGTTTTCAGTTGGAGTCTATAACAAAGAAGATATGATCTCCAAGAGCTCAGTAAAATGTAGACAAAGATTTGGATATAAACATCTCACAATGATTTCATGTGACCCTTAGATGCATCATAAATAGGCCAATGTTTTTCTCATTGCATGAATACTGTGTTCTCCCATGCCCCACCTCAATGGGTGTAGTTTTTTTTTCCTTTGGGGGTCTGCTAACCAGCTCGCAAATAAATACACAGACACTTATTCTTATTTATAAATGCCCGGCCTTAGTTTGGCTTGTTTCTAGCCAGCTTTTCTAACTAAAACTATCCAGTTTCTCTTTAACTACATTTTGCCTTTGGGCTTTTTACCTTTCTTTATTCTATATTCTTCTTCCGTGGCTGGTCTGTGTCTGGGTGACTGGTCTCTGGCGTCCTCCTCTCCTCCTTTCCTTGCTCCTAGCTCTTCCTATTCTCTTTTCCTCAAGCCTAGATTTCTCCTCCTATTTATGCTCTCTGCTGGCAGCCCCGCCTATCCCTCTCCTGCCTAGTTATTGGCTGTTCAGCTCTTGATTAGACCAATCAGGTGTTTTAGACAGGCAAAGTAACACAGCTTTACAGAGTTAAACAAATGCAACATAAGAATGCAACATATCATTGCATCATTAAACAAATATTCCATAGCAAAAAAAAAAAAAAACCCAAAACAATCTTAAACCAATACTCCACAACAAATGGGTTTCATTAGGGTTGCTTACAGGAACATGGGTTGGTCTGACCACTGACATCTCTTGGTTGGCAAGATGGCTCAGGGGTTAAGGGCACTTGGACAAGCCAGGCAGCGTGAGTTTCAGCACCTGAACCCACATAAGGATGGAAAGAGAAAACCGACTCCACAAAATTGTCCTCTGACCTGCACACTCATGTAACAGTTTCCCCTTTCCCCCCAAATAGATAAAGAACCAAATTAAAGAAAAAGAAAGCTCCTCTCCTTACCCAGGCAACCACTAACTGCCAGTAGATCCTCAGGTCTTTATGAACCCCTCCCCTTTCCATAGTGGAATGTTGCCTGGCCCAGTCTTGTGCAGCTTTTGTGTAGATAATCACGGCTGCTGATTGTTCAGGAGTGCAAAAGCCGTGTTATTCCCAGAGGACAGGATTTCAAAATTCTGCCCCTTCTCCCAGTGTTTCCGCCCTTTCCCCCACAGCTTTGCTGAGTCATGGAGCAAAACTTGATGTTCCATTTGTTGCTGAGTATTCAACAGTCCTCTTGCTTTTAGTATTTTGACCAGTTGTGGGTCTCTGCAAGAGCCACCTCCCACTGTCAAAGCAGACAGCGACACTCATCTATGGGCTCAAACATAAATGTTTAGAAAGGAAAATTGACAGGTACATGATGTTCATTTAGCCATAAACCGCAGTAGTTTCTGCATTAAGGTCAGTCCTCTCCCTAGTTACAGGCTTGAGATGGCTCAGCAGTTAAGACCACTGCCTGTTCTTGTAAAGGTCCTGAGTTCAATTCCCAGCAACCACATGGTGGCTTACAACCATCAGTAATGAGATCTGTGCCCTCTTGAGGAAGAGACCTGGTCAGTCGTCCTCATTAACTTAGACCATGAAACCCAATATGGACAAGCTCAACAGAACTGCCATATACGGGCTGCCCATGTATGCTTCAGCATTACCAGGGCATAGATTTCATTCATTTTCATAGTACCACATACGAATTCATGGGAATGGAACACAATCCAATTGGAAAAGAGTTGGTTCCTCTCAAACAGCCATGCTGCTGCTGCACTAGCAGGCTCATCTTGCCTGCAGGCCGATAGAATAGCATCCCAAATCAGTAGTGCAGAAAGATTGTTAGGGACAGGTCTATCGCAGTGGCCTCCATGGAACCTTCTGGTAGCTTTGAAAGTAGGTGGCTCACTTCCCAATGTCCTCTAACCAAAGAGTGCCCTTCACTTGCCTTGTTCTTTCTCATCTGTGATCTACAGTATTGATTACCAACTCCCCAGAATCTAGAATTATGCTGTAGATTCTGGTCTTCTGGCCATGCCTACAAGGGGTCATCTTTATTATGTTAAAAAATACAGTCTAAAAATGGGCAGCACCAATCCCTGGGCTTGGAATCCTATGCGTAATAAAAAGAGACATCTAGCTGGTATGAGCACATGCCTTCAAGTTCTTTGCTTTCTGTTGGGGCCACAGTGTGATCAGCTGCTGCAAGTTTCTGTCTTAACTCCCTGCCTGGATGGATTGTGCCTTAACCTGTGAGCCTGAAAGCATCCGCTTCTCCTCAATTGCTTTTGTCAGGGTGTTTATCACAGGCAAAGAAACTAGGACACCATCTTCTGCCCAGGTAGAGGCTCTCTCTTGGCAAACTAATGCTTCAGTTTATCCATGAGAAGTGACTCCCCCAGGAGATGACACTTGGAGCCTCTCCGTGGTTTGTAAGTGTTTTGCTCTGAAGAAAAGAGTGTGCCATCTCAAACAAAGGGCAAAGGTATGTTCAATGTGGCTTGCTAGCTCAAGCATACAGAGCTTGGCAGAACAAAGTCAATGCCCTGGAGTTAGAAGGTAGAAGCAAGGCATGGGGGAGAGCTTCAGGTTAGGGACTTCAGGAGAAAGACTGGGGAAAAAAAACCTCCACTGATGGAAACACACCTGAGAAAATGGTCAAGAAACTTTTGTACCAGGGGGGCTAACGTTTGCTGACTTGGTAAGGAGTTGCTCCATGTCGTAGGATGAGAGTTCTGAGCGCTTTGGGGGCCAGTGACACCTCTCTGTGTCACCTAAGTGCCTGCTTGAAATGCTCTCCTCTATTCTTCTGCTGCCCCAGTAGCTAATGGTTCCACTAGTAATAACACCAGCACTGGAAAGAAAGGGGGAGAGTGTGAGCTCTAATTATGGATCTGGAAATAGGCAAGGAGAACTACATAAAAGGGTCAAGTCTTTCAAAAGTGATTTCTTCTTATTTATTTTTATTTTATGGATGTGTGAGAGTGCCTGCAGGTACATATGCACACTCTGTGGGTGTCAGTGACCAGAGAGGTTGGAGTATGGTGTCAGAATTGGAGCTGCGGGGGGGGGGTTTATAAACCATCCAATGTGAGTGCTGGGAGCAGAACCCAGGTCCTCTGCAAGGGCAGCGAATGCTATTGACTGCAGAGTCATCTGTCCAACTCAAGTCTTCTGTTCTCAGTGAATGACAAAGTTTGAAATTCGCGTGTTCTGTCTTGAACTATGTTTGGTAGTCATGAGATGAAGTTCGTGTGGATGAGTGTGGGCTCTGTGACCATGCACAGATGTGTATTTGTAACTGGAATTTTAGGACAAGAGCTGGGTCCCAGCAGCTTCAAGAAGGTGCCCCTCAAGGGCCATCTACTATAATACACCAATTAAAAAGATGTGTAGTTGTAACCAGTCTTTCTCCATCCCACCTTCCAGCTCCCAAATAACCACATGGAGACTTCTTATCAATTCTGAAAACTCAGCCTTAGCTTAGGCTTATTTCGAACTAGCTCTTATAACTTAAATAAACCCATATTTTTAAATCTACGTTCTCTTACATGGCCCTGTTACCTTTACTCTGTTCTGCCCATCTTGCCTCCTTCATGTCTGGCTGGTGACTCCCCCTTTCTTTTCCCAGTGCTCTCTCTGTCCCACAGTCCTGTCTATACCTCCTGCCTTGCTATTGGCTGTTTAGCTTTCTATTAAACCAATTACCAGTGACACATCTTCACATAGCATAAAGGAATATTCCACAACACAGAATGGTGGAAATCAGGAAGGGAGGACTATTCCTGTGGCCACTGTGGGAAGAGGAACAGAGAGAGGAGTTCAGTGTCACCCCAAGTCTCTCCTCAAGGTTCTGACATGAAGTTTAGTCTTAAATAGAAAAAAAAGTGGTGCAGGGAGCAAAAGGCATGCACAGCTAATGGTCCTTTCCAAGGCATGGTGTTTCTGACCCCAATTCAGGTCCTTCAGAAGGGTTGGAGGAAGTCCTGATATTTATCATCACTTAGGGGACCAATCTGGTGCTCGGGAGATGCTTGTTCGGGGATGCTGTCCCGTCATCATGGGTGGCTGTCCTCTGGGAAGTCATAAAGGGAAGGGGTAGCCTGTCTTGAAAGGCTCAACATGACTGAAGGCTTAGGATGGTGATTCTTCTGTTTTCAGACTTGAAGTGGGGGTGAAATGGGGTCCGACAGGCACTCCTTGAGTGATTCACACATCCGCATGCAGAGATCTAAGCAGGTGGCCCAAAGTAAAGGAGACAGGCACAAACTGAAGATGGAGAGAGACGCTGGCTTGCATCCTGCGTGTGACTGTCTGATGGGCCCAAGTGGGGAGTCTGAGTGCCTGCTCTCTGCATGCCTCGTTCTGAGCTGGGTGTGCAAGCTGCTTGTGGAAACTCTCAGCTTCCGCCTTTGAAGGATGGTCATGTGAGGTCCAGATGAGCTGGTGTGTAAAAATGCACCAGGACCCATGCCAAAAACACCACCACCATGGCACATGTGTGTGTGTGCGCACGCGGTGTATGTGTGTGTGTGTGAGTGTGTGTGTATGTGTGTGTATACCACTAGACTTTGCTTTCCAGGTCTCATGGGTGTCAGCAGTAGCATAAATCCGTTTTATTTTATATGCGGTTATCAGAGCCTTAAGGGCAGAGACATGTTTTATTCGATGCCCATAGCACTTAACAATTTCTTCCACACACAGGTGCTAAATATCTCTGGTCCCGTCTTATAAAACAGACAGCGTGGTATCAAAAACCAGAAACTCTGGGGCTTCTGGCATTTCCAGAATGAGCATCCTAACCCTCGGAGGTCATTCTGAGAACAGCAGTCCTTTGCCTGGTGGCCTTAACTTCACTGTCACAGAGACCTGATGGACGACAGAAAGGAAAGCCTGTTCATCAGGGAATTGAGAATGAACGATCCTTGCTTGTGCAGTGCGCGCAGTTTGCCCCTAGATGGCGGCAGTGCACGAGCCTGAGAATGACCAGGACAGCCGGAGCTCTCAGAGATGAGCTTTCAGCGGCTCTGGCCCTGACGTGGGATCAAAACTGACCCGGGAGTTCAGGGACCGGGTGTGATCTGAAAGTGGGTTGTATAGATAGGAAGTCATGAGTAAGTCGAGCCATTGGGCCAAAAGGCTTAGATGGTCTTCCGGTGATAGTCCGTTCTGTAACAGCGTGCCTTCAATGTAACTAAGAATTAAGCGTAGGCAGGTGGCGAGACTTGGGAAGAGGAGCTTGGGGAGGGAAAAACACGGCCAAAATATATAAAAAATTAAATAAAAATTATTAAATGTAAAAAAAAACCTTAAATGTTAGGCACTGATTATGTCCTGTAGTCAGATACTCTCCTTTCCCTTCTCCTTCCAACCCTCTCTCCCTCCCTTCCTCTCTCCCTCCCTCCCTTCCTCCCCACCTCCTGCCCTCCTTTCATTCCTCCTTCCTTCCCTCCTTAGTCTTCTCTATCCCCCTCCCCCGCACCCCTTTCCTCCTCTTCCCTCCCATTCTCTCCCCCCCCCGCCCAGTTCTGTGGCTCTGAAGTGGGTCCTCATGCTTGCGTGGCAAATGATTAACCAAAGAGCCATCTCTTCAGTCTCAGAACGAACTTCACATGTTTATCGGGTCACGGAGTTGAGAATGTGTTTTTCAGATGTATTTATACAATTACTGTTTCTCATTTCTTTAAACAACATGCTTTGTAAAATGAGGGTAGGTAGGGCTTTGTAAAATGAGGGTAGGTAGGGCTTTGTAAAAATGAGGGTAGGTAGGGCTTTATGTCTTTGAGAGTAGAGCATATGCATTTTAATGCACTGATCCTGAGCATCGTTTTGGATTTATTCACATTTCATATTTTAATGCTGTTCTAAATTGGGCTGTATACATAATCTTATGGTTTTGTGTTTAGAACATAGTGATACTTAATTTTTAAATTTTGTTTGCATTTTATTTTTTAAGATTTATTTGTGTGTGTGTGTGTGAATGTTTTGCCTGCATTTATGTAACACATGCATTAGTGACTGTGACTGTGGAAGGCAGAAGAGGGAGTCCGTCCCCTGAACTGACGTTAAGACAGTTGGGAGCTGCCATTTGGGATCTAGGAACTAAATCCAGGTCCTCTGCAAGAGAAGCAAATGTTCTTAACCTGGTCTCCTCAGCATTTTGGTTTGCTTGTTTTGTGTGTGTCTGGGTGTGCACGTGTGGAGGTCAGAGAGAAGCCCTCACAGTTGGATCTCTCCTTCCACCGTGTGGTTTCCAGGAGTGGAATTCAGGTCCTCAGTTGGGATGTCTTTGTACTGCTGAGCCACCACTCCAGCCCTATGAATCACCTCTGTACATCAACCTTACAGTGCTGCTAGGCTTCTGTTTGCTTTTTACAAGCCCTGCTGGACTCGCATGCAGACAAACAGCTTTTTACAAGCCCTCCTGGAATCGCATGTAGACAAACAGTTGGTCTGCAAAGGAAGACGTGTTTCCTTCTTTCTTTCTGACGAAGGTGCCGTTTTCATGCCTTATCACACTGACCGCATTCCCCAGAACAGTGTTGCTCAGCAATGGACTGAGAACTTCCCTGAAAAAAGCATCCAGGCCTCCAGCAGTGCAGTGTGTACAGTCCATTGTACCTTTTGTAGATTATTCTTTGCAAAGATGAGAGTTTCCTCCCATTCCTTGTTTTCTAAGAATTAAAAAAAATTGGTAATAGACTTTGGATTTTATCTAATACCTTTTATTTCTCTATTGAGATGATTTTTTTAAATTAGAAATTTGTTATTATAGTAACTATACAGATTGATTTTTCAAGTGATAAGCCAATTTCGTATGACTGACTGAACCAATCTTGGTCGTGGTGTATTATCCTTCTGTCACGTTGTTTCGTTCAATTGCTAGGCTTATTTTTAGAATTGTTTTCACCTGTTCATATGGAGCATAGATTTCAGTTGGGATGTCTTTGGCTTTATGTCAATATAGTGTTGAATACACAGCATATTTGGGTGTCAGCCTTTTCTTCCCAGTGTTTGGCGTGCATGTGCAAGGTTGGTGGGATTTCTTCTTTATTGTGGTTGCCACCACTGCAGCTGTTCAGACCTGGGCTTCCATTTGTGGGAAGGCCTGTTAGGAAGAATCTTCTTCCAAAGAGCTGATAGGGAATTTTACAAATAAAAGTTATGTATGTATGTTTGTGTATATATATATATATATGCATGATTGTGTATGTATGTATGCATGTGTTCATGTATATGTGTATATGCATGTATGTATGCATGCATATGTGTATGTGTGTATGTATGTGAGTATATATGTGTGCATGTATATATGCATGTGTGTATGTGTGTATGTGTTATCTATGTATATGTATATATGTATGTTATGTGTGCATGTATGCATGACTGTGAGTCATAGCTCTACTTTCCTAATATAGACTCTGTGATATTTTCCTTGTCTAGAGATAGCATTTTGTGCTATCAATTTCACCCTGGTTTCTTCCTGTTTTCTTCACTTCGAGGCTATCTGAAGGGTGCTTCTCAGCTCCTAATGAGGGGAAAGACCTTTCTAGGAAGGGCCCCAGTGTGATTTCTACACAGCTAGAGAGCATGCTTACTCTGACTTAAACCCCCATTTATTGATACTTTTTTTATGGCCCTAAGGATGGTCCATCTTGGATCGTGTTCCCAGTGCTCCTGGGAAGAGCTGTCTGTCTTGTCTGGTGGATGGAATGCTGTGTGAGCTAAGCTGTCTGTCTGTCTTGTCTGTCTGGTGGATGGAATGCTGTGTGAGCTAAGCCGTCAGTGGTTCAAACCTCCTGAGGTCTGCGGTGACCATCTGGTTATGTCCAGCTAGTCTCCTGTGTTAGCTGAGAACTATTTAGTCTGAGCTGTAAGGACAGTATCATAAAGGGGCCTGCAGCAGTTTTCTCCTCTTTTCTCTGTTGTTGGGAGTCCATCACTACAACGTTCCTTAAAGCAGATTCAATAAAGTGCTTTCTGGTGAGCCATTCTATGGAAACACTATCCTGTAGCTTCAGGTGGACCAGGAACTCATGGGAATTACAGTGTATAGTGGTACATACAGTTCTTTCATTTGCTTAATTAATCACATCTCATATTTATTCAAAACTTAAGAGTTTGTTCCTTACATGGTTCCTACTGGTAAATATTTTTTATTTGTTTTTCAAGGCTGGGTACTCTGTATCTTTGGAGCCTGTCCTGGACCTAGCTTTTGTAGACCAGGCTGGCCTCGAACTCATAGAGATCTGCCTACCTCTGCCTCCTGAGTGCTAGAATAAAGGCATGTGCCACCGCCTGACTTTTCTTTTGCTAATAAAATTCAGGAATAAACTATCTGGAATATATTTTTAAAAACACTAAGTAGATATAATACTGGCTCTTGAGTTTACAAATGGAAAAATTCTTTATCATTTTAAGACAATATAATTTGGGCCAACAAGATGGCCCAATGAATAATGTCATTTGCTGTCATGCCTGACAACCTGACTTCAGTCTCTGTAGTCCATGTAGTGGAAGGAGAGAAATAGCATGCATATGCTGTCCCCTGACCTCCACATGTGCTGAGGTGTGCGTGCCAGCCCCAAAGAAATGTAAGAAGAAAATGTAGAGATTTCAGTAAATGGAAAAATGTTTGTGAGTGTTTTTACAAAGAAGAGATGCTTCATTTCAACTAGTCCTATCAGAACAACCATCTAGCTTTTCATTCATGAAGCAGACTAGCTGTCTACCTGCTGGTGCCGCTCGGTTGTTGTGAACCTAACACAAATGTCACCTGGGAAGAGCGACTGTCAGTTGAGGATGCCTACATCAGATTGGCCTATAGGCAAGTCTGGGGGTGCCTTTTCTTAATTAATGATTGATGTGGTCCTGGGTTGAATCAGAAAGGCAAACTGAGCAAGACATAGGCAGCAAACCTATGTCTCGACAGTGTTCCCCATAATCTCTGCTTAGGTTCCTGCCTTGGCTTCCCTGGATGATGGGCTGGAAGCCGTATGCCATATAACCCTTTTCCTCCTCCACCTCTGTTATGGTTAGTGTTGATTACAGCAACAGAGAAGCAAACAGGATCATTGCACCAATATTATATGTAATATTCCCAATGCTGCCGCAATACGTTGTTTGGATTTTCATTTAGATCAGTGTTCACACCTGGGCTAGCTCTAAGTCTTCTGATATCTATGTTAGTTTTGTGTATATATTGCAGCCTGCTGAATCAATTGGGGGCTGTGTCCACACACTCGGTGCTGCAGCTGCCGAATGATTTACTTACACAGCAGAAGAATTGTCTATTTGAAAGTTTAAATGGACTCGCCCATAAAACTGTCAGAGCCTGGAGCTGTTATCAGTTATAAATATGTCCAATGAAAGGAACATTTGATTTATTTCATATATGAAGAGTGGAAAATGAGTTAAAAGTAAGGCATGTTTGTAGGAGGAGGGCCTGCTTGTTCGTCCCGGCTGCCTTGGCCCCAAAATAACCACACAGAAACTGTATTAATTAAATCACTGCTTGGCCCATTACCTCTATCTTCTTATTGGCTAACTCTTATATTAATTTAACCCATTGCTATTAATCTGTGTATCTCCATGTGGCAGTGGCTTACCAGGTAAAATTCCCAGCGTCTGTTTCTGGTGGCTCCATGGCATCTTTCTGACTCAACCCTTCTTTCTCCCAGCATCCAGTTCAGTCTCCCCACCTACCTAAGTTCTGCCTTATCAACAGGCAAGGCAGTTTCTTTATTCATTAACCAAGAAAAGCAGCACTCAGACAGATGGACCTCCTACACCATTTCCCCTTTTCTGTTTAAACAAAAAGGAAGGCTTTAACTTTAACATAGTATAATTACATATAACAAAACAGTTATCAAACAAAAATTATGGTTACAATATTTATATCTACTTTATATTTTATCATAACTAAGGAAAACTATAACTATAGCTATAAATTCTTCAACTCCATCAAAGACTCCAGAAGGATAAAATATTACCTTAGTAAACAAGAAGTAAGCAACTTCCAAGACTCTAGAATTGACAGAGACACCTTGCTGCCTGGACAGTCACCCAAAGTTCTTCTGTACCATTGGAGCATCCATCTTCAGCCTACAGGCCCGTAGTATCCAGCAGACTTTACCACGAAGCAGGAAATTTCAAAGACAGTCCAGTCACTTTCTTCTGTGTCCTGAAGAATGTCTTGCACTCTTTCATGAAGCAGGAATCCTGAAGGATCATCTCACCTTTAGTCAAGTTCAGCAGTCATTTCTCTGCGGGTCCTGCATGTCCAGTGGAGCAATCCAGGCAAGAGCAGTCTCTTGCCCAAATGGCTATCAAACTCTGTATCTTCCTCTTGAAGTAACTGGTGCTGCCAGAAGTAGACGTGTCTCATTGTCATGAAAAGCCTTAAGTTCCTAAACATTTTAAATGCCATATTCTGAAGGTCTCTGAAAGATTTGAAGAATACATATCTAACTGAAATATATCTCTATATATCTAGAAAGTCTAACTAACATGACCACAAGCTTGACTATTAAAGATGACTGATTCTCTATTAACCTATATTTCTTAATTATAAATTACATTTTTAAATGAGCTACACAATCACAATACCTTAATCAAGATCAGAAATACATATACATACAACAAAATTAACCTTAAATTTGAATCAATAAACCAAGTTCTATACCAAAGGAAACTTTTCATCTCTATAGCACATGTTGAGGAGGTCTCCTTAAGGTAACAAAGTCCCTTGACAGCTATAAGAAAATATGGACTTGCTTTGTTCTCGGACTTGGGGCTGCCCTTCACAGGCCCAAGCTGCATGTATGTGTGGAGTTTGTTTGGGGAGTGGGGAGTGGATTTGCTTGTTCAATATTGCCACTGCACTGAATGCCCCTGAACTACACACTTCGAAACAGTTAAAATGGGAACTCTGAGGACATGTAGATTCTACTGCAGAAGAAGGAGAGCAAGCGGCCAGGAGAGATCGAAGGACCAGTGATGTCCAGTGGCTCAAGGAGAGAAGGAGGGAGGGATGGAGTCGAGCAAAGGGACTCTCAGGTTAAAATGGTGCTGTCACGGGGGGTGGTTGATGACATCCTACATTTGGAACAAACTCAGAGAGCATACAAAGCGGAGCAGTCTGATTGACAGGCGGCATCCAGTCACAATAATCCACTGGAATGGAGTCATCCACTGTAGCAAACACACCACACTAACACAGGACATGAATAAACGGGAAACGGGAGGCGGTAGGAGATATGTTCTGCCCTCCTTGTTCATTTCTCTCTCTGTAAACTGCTTGAAAGTGAAGTTTATTCATTTTATAAAAATTCAGCCAGATGAAGAAACACGAGCAATGAACATATGTAACAATTTGAGTAGACATCATGTCAATCAAGTTGAAGAGTCCAAGAATAAGAATACAGAAATGTAGATTCCCGAAATAAGAATGCAGAAATAAAGAAATATAACCTTACAAGCTTATGAGAATGAGAACAGATTGTCAGCAGCTGTCTCAGCAGCTTAAGGATTAGCTATTAACGGTGGGTCACTCTGCCTTAGAACCCAAGTCTGAAGCGGCCCTCTGAAAACAAACTGAGGGTCAGCTTTTGGATCACCCCCCCCGGCCACTCCTGACTAGAAACTGATGTGAGCTGAGTTAACTTTTAAATGATGGGATGTATGTGATTTTTTGACTTTTTGCTTTTATATTGTCCCATACCCTTCCCTGCTATGCGAAACTGGCAGTGTCAGGGAGGTGCAGAGTTTCGGTGAACACTATCAAGGGATGCCAGGGAAAAAACAATGCACTAAATACAACACTAGTTTAACGGAAAAACTCTGTTAATGGAAATTGCAAAGAAGGGCAATTTGTGTCTGACTTTTACCTTGAGATTGTAAAAATTCTTTTGTTATTGCCTAAGGCTTGCTGTAAAAGGAGGAGTTCAAAAACCGGCCTTTGCCACAGCCTTACAAGTTCATCTCTGGCTGTGGTCTCAGCTGATAAGCTTTTTGTGCCTCATGGAGATTTATTTTTCTAATTTTATTTTTTTTCCTGGAATAAAGTTTGCTCTGGTTTACTAGACTTTGTGGTCTGTCTCCATCTTTCTGTGACCCCCTCATGGACCCAACATAGTGTAAACCAGAGGACCGTGGACGAAAGCCTGAAGGAAACATTCTAGGTAGAGATTTATTAGGATTTCTTTTTACCAGTTTTTTACTGATGCTTTTGAAAATAAAAATTAAAAGACATATGCAGAATTCTTCGGACGTGAAATGCTGAGAGAATGTGTTGGTAGCACTCTTACGCTGAGGAAGTGCCAAAGCAAAGCAAACCCCTTAGCTAGGAAGAGAATCATACCAGATGGAAGAGTGATGGGGATAGTTGGGAGGGAAACCTCAAAATAAGAGACTAAGTGGAGTTTTCCAATGGCTCACACTGGGCTGCGTTTAGAGATGCATGGGGCAGGCCAAGCAGAACTGACTGAGTTGGTATAGAGCAGTGGTTCCCCACCTTCCGGATGCTGCAACCCTTTAACACAGCTCCTCAAGTTGTGGTGACCCCAGTCATTAAACTATTTTCACTGCTACTTCATAACTGTGACTTTGCTATGGTTATGAATTGTAATGTAAATTTTGTTTTGGAGATAGGGGTTTGATAAAGGGTCCTGACCCACAGGTTGAGAACCATTTCTTTAGATGTTAGACTCTTAATCCACTAAGCTAAGGCTTCTTGATGTGTGCAGAACAAAATCCCACTGACTCAGTGGCTCACATTCAGTTATGTTCTCACTGTCTACAGGCTAGACATTCAAGGTCAATATTCGATCTCTGGGGAGGACTCTTCCTGGTGTGTTCTCTAGACTTTTCTGGGCTCACAGCTTTGGTGTCTCTTGTTAGGAAAATTCCTGATTTATTTTTACTTATTATTGTAGTTACTAATTAGCATATATGTATGCATATGTCTGTGTATAGTGCATAGGCAGAAGTCAGAGGACAACTTGTCCAAGCCAGTGTTTCCTTCCGTCATGGGGATCGGGGACTTGAACTCAGGTTGTCAGGCTTGGTATCAGGCATCTTACCCACGGAGCCATTTCGTTGGCCCTGGTTTTTCTTCTCTGAGAATACTGTCACATCAGAGATTTCCACGATGACCTCATGCAATCTTAACTACTTCTTTAGAAAGGCCATCTTGACATACAACTACTCAAGAGTTAGAATTTCAATGCAAGACTTTGGGAGAAGAGCATATGAGGCGGGAGGATTGCTGTGAATTTCAGGCATTACCGTTGAAGGTGTACTGCCCAAGAGCATTTTGGAGCAGGGTTTTGTGAGTGGGTGAGTATTGGCCATATTCCAAGGAGAAGGAAGCTGTAAGGACTCCTTATGCAGGGAGTGTTGTGTTTAGCATCTAGGGCAGAACTAGGGGATCCAACTAGGCTCTTTCTTCTATATGGCACACTGCCGCATGTTCCTCAAAGGGAATTCTTCGTCTATCTCAGTCCACTCAGAGCAGAAAACCAGGTAAGGCCGTGTCTCGAAAAACACTCCTCTGGAATGGGGTCTTAGCATGAGGGGCTGTGGTCACAGTACTCGCACTAGGTTAGAGAATGGAGAATCGGGCCAGTGAGGTGGCTTAATAAACGCTTGTTCCCAAGCCTGACGACCTGAGTTTGATCCCTGGGATCCACATGGTAGAATTAGAGGACCGACCTCCACCTACATAAATA
>JAQHUG010000204.1:797055-842043 GCA_028555095.1 Dicrostonyx torquatus
ATGTTGTACGTCTCCTTTGAGGCAAGGTCTCTCACTGGTCTGGAACTCACTGATTAGCTAGACTGGTCAGCTAAGGAAGCCAGGAACCCTCCTGTCTCTACCTCCCTAGTGCTGCAATTGCTGGTATACACAACTGGTGTTTTACATGAGTGTTAGAGGTCAGACCCAGCTCCTCATGCTCATAAGGCCTACCTTCTACCCACTGAGTCATCTCCCCAGTGAGCTAATCACAAGCCAAGCATGAAGCCTGGCTTGCCCAGCAGGGTACTTTTCTTCCCTCGAGAACTGAGTATTTTTCAGGTCATTTCAGTACAGATGTGTGTAGCAAAACTTGCCCCTGAGACACAAGGCTCGCTCTCATTTGCCTTGCCTTGTCCTAGTAGCCCCTCCTCTGCCCCACAGCTGTAGGGACACTGTAAAGATATGGTGACCTGTATTCTAAGCCCAGATGGGAGTCTGTCACAACCTCCATGCTCCCGGCTGTCCACAGAATACCGAGCCTGGTAAGCATCGTCCCTCACTCCTCATGTTAAATATTTATTAGAACATGACAGAATCCCCCTGACCCTTTGTGTGGGGAATGAGCGAGGATTAAAGGAGACATTTCAGTTATCAGTCAGCTGTGGTGAGCAGGGCTAGGAACTCTGGTGCTCACTTTGCTGCAATGGAAGAAAGACTCACTAAGCTGAGTTCTGAGAAGAGATTTTTTTTTTTCTTCTGGAAGAGATATTTGCTATCTGGGAGGTTTCAACACTGAGTTTCCAAAGAGACTTTCAGTTGGAAGTCTGAAGGCCACTGTGAAAGTCTGGACACAAGGTGGGTGTCTCCCCAGCTTTCTCATCAAATAGTGAGGAAGTCAGATGGAATCAGCTCACTCCTGGGACCCCGGAATTAGTCTGGAGGCTACTTAATATAGCTGAGTGTCGGAGAGCGTTTTCCTGAAGAGGATTGCTTTGGGAACTGGAGACCTGCACAGGGATAACAACCATGAATCCGGGGGTGCCCCAGCTCTAACTATCCTGTCTTGTTCTAAAACCATGCACCCTCATTTCAAATATCATCACACGTGGGGAATGACAGTACTTCAGAGAGAAATATTATTAAATATTTTACTAAGAACTTTATTATACATATGTAGGGAATTTGATGGGTCGAAGGGCATCATTCATTGCTCAGCAAGTTTCTTTTCTTCTTTGCTAAGAACTTAGGCTCCACGGCAGGGAGAGGAGAGATAGGACTCCGACAAACGGCAGCACTTTCTGGACACAGGCCTCAGTCTCTCCATCTGTGAAAGTGGCACAGCCTAGACTTTAAAAACTGGCACAGCAGTAATTATACAGAGGCCATTCTGGGTCTGAAACATTCTCCTAATGCACGTAGGTCAAAGGCCATCCCCAGGCCACGATCCTGAGTGGAAGAGGAAGCAACTGTCAGAGGTGAGGAGGGACGAGTGGGTGGCTCAGAGGCCAGACAACTGTATTCAAGCCTGGTGGCCTGAGTTTGATCCCCGAGACTCACACGGTAGAAGGAAAGAACCGACTCCCCCGATGTTCCTCTGACCTCCACCCAGTGCGGTGGCTTACATGATCCTCCCGAATACATGCACACCAAGTAAGTACATAAAACTTACTTATATAGTGAAAACGTTTTAAAAAGAGATGGGACTAGATGGAGGAAATGAATTCATTGGTGGACAAGCTTTGGAATGGGAATGAAGGACTTCGGCCCCTGATTGCTCTTCGATGTCTGGCTTCTGTACAACGAGCTGCCTTCTCAAATGCTGGCTTCCGCTGTGATGTGTGCACCTTGACAAGTTCACGGCAACTCCCACAAATGAACAGACGCTGCAACCACAAGCCCCAATAAATCTTCCTCCTGCTTGCTGACCGCCTCAGGTCCTTGTCACGGGTAAGCAGATGGCTGACTCAGACAGTTCGGGTCAAGGACCAGCTTCAGAAAGGTGGTGACAGCCACTTGGCAGAGCTGACTCTGTCAAACCTTACCTTTTCTTTGGCCTGTCTCCTCCATCTCAGCTGTCTCTTGGCATGAGACTGTGGCAATTCAACATCTTTGCTGAGCTATCATGCATCTGTGTGCAATGCTGAATTTCTATTGGCTCCTTCTGCTGCTCTGACTTGGCCTTGTCTCCTGGGTGTCTATGTTAAAAGGAGTGGCCCTCCATCCTCTTTATCTTTTTTCACATCCCTCTCATTTAGGAATAGTTTGATCTGATTGGTGAATTTGGAAGAACAACAAGCTGGCAAACTCCAGCCTCCCTCCTTGGGGGCAACCCTTTCCCTAGTAGTTCTCAGCTCTGTTACTGTGTAGCAGACTCCCTGGTCTCTCCCCCTTCATGTTCCCGGTTTATAGGGGAGGCCCCCCCAAGGCTCATTTGCCTACAAATGTAAGTCCTTCCATTTGAGTTTTTATGGAAATAAATCTAATTCCAGAAAGTTCTGGCTAAGAAGCTGGTTTCCTGAGGCACTGAGAAGGTGGATCAAGGGGTAGAGAGCTTGCTGCACAGCTTCAGGGACACGAGTTCAGATCCCCCGAATTTACATGAAAGCTGAGTAAGGGAGCGTGTGTTTGTCTAATTCCAAGGAGATGGAAATGGGCCTATCCTGGGGCCATGCTGGCCAGCTAGTGAAGCCAAAACAGAGTTTTAGGCTCAGGGAGAGAGCCTGTCTCAAAAAATAAATTAGAGAAATGGTTGAAAAGGACATGTGGACATTAATCTCTGGCTTTCCATACATGCTTACATGGGCCAGTACATCTGTACGCACGCGCGCGCGCGCACACACACACACACACATACACACACACACCTATGTATACATGCACAGAAACACACACAAGATCCCTGAAATGAAAACAACTGGATTCAGATCCCAGGGAGGCCACGTGTTGGTATATTATGTCAGTTTTCTAAACTCCCAATCCTTGATGAACCCCAGTTTCTCTTCTTTAAAGAAGAAAGAAGATAACAGAATCTATTCCAATATTCTGTTGAAAGCATTGGCTGAATTAACACATTGAAAGCGTTTCAAACACCTGCTCCCAGACTGCAAATTGAGGGCAACTAACTGCTTACCATTCACTCAGCCAGCACCAAGGGAAGGTGGACGATGGCGCCTGGGTTCTTCATGACTCATTTCCGGGCTCTGGTGTTCCTCTGGTCACTTTGTCCATGGAACTCTTTGGACTGCTCTACCTGCTCTGGTATACTTCCCATGAACACTTGCTCAGTGTACATGTGTTACTTGGCTAGTTTTAAAGATTTTCTTAATTATGTGTGTGTGTTTGTGCGTGCACACAAGTCCTGGTCCTTTGAGGAGGCCAGACAAGGGTGCCAGCTGGAGTTAAGGTGGTTGTGTGCCACCCGATGTGGGTGCTGGGAGCTGAACCCTGGTTTTATACAGGAACAGAAAGTGTTCTTAACCACAGAGTCATCACTCCAGCATTTGAGCTATTTTCTTTGCTATAGAAGAAGGGAACAGAATGAGTCCTGAGTGCCTGTCACCTTCTTTGTCATGAGCTCTTATTCCTCAGGTCCTGAGGCTGAGAGCAGTCCCTCTGCTCCCGCCAAGTCTTATGAAATCCAGGTTGCTCTTGATTTCAACCTGCCAGGAAGAGTCTTGCAGACACATGCCTGTGTGGTGACCGGCTTTGACCATTCTCTTCTTTCGACTGTAGTAGGCTTCTATAAAGCCAAGACCTCCAGTGACCATGCCAACCCCAGTAGTCAGGCACTCCCTCCCTGGTTTGGGGAGCGCTCTGTGATTAATGGCTGTGGGCAATGAGTCTATGGGAAAGCAAGATGGCTGCCGTGGTTCTAAAGGAGGACAGGTGGAGGGGGGAGACAGACGGGGAGGTGGGGGCAGAGGATACACAGTAACTGAGCAGCTGAAGTTTGCTCTCTCTTCCCCACAGCAGTCCGTGCCTCCTTCATTTTCCTTCGTTGGGCACGGTGGGCATCGGAGTAAAATTTTATTTGATGAAACAATGGCGCTGATTAGAAATATTTGGGGACTGAAGAGATGGCTCAGTCGGAAAAGTGCATGCCATAACTCGTGTAAAAAAACAGACAAACAAAAAAAATCAAAGCCGTTCACAGTGGCTGTACTTGTAATCCCAGTCCTGGGAAGGTAGAGGTGAGTAGATTCTGGGCTCTCTGGCTAATCCTTTTAGTAGGATAGGAGAGTTCTAGGCCACTGAGAGACACTGTCTCACCACAGCAAGGAGGAATGGCACCCGAGGAATGACGCTTTAAGCTAACTCCTGGTTTACACACACACACACACACACACACACACACACACACAGGAAGAAAAGAAAAATTTAAGAAGGAAAGAAAGAAAGGATAAAGGGAAAACAAGAGAGAAAAATCTGTGAAAAGCATTGACCTAATTTTTCCCAGTGACTACTCAGAATAGTTTTTTATAGTGGTCTGACCTCTGTGATTCGCATCTGGCTAAAAGGGTGACAGAGTCATCTGGCCAATGCATTGGCAATGCCACTTGAGGACCCCAACAGCAAGGGTCCCAGAAGCTTTCCCTGAGCCTAGAAGACTCACACTTCTCATCTGAGAAAGGAATTTGTCACGGCTAGGATTATCCACGGTCATAAGTAAATGCATAGCTTTCAGGGGGCGGTGCCATACATAAATTGACTCCAAAGGCAATCTCAGAAGAGTTCCAGAAATATTTTGGGCCGTGACAACACTGTTGAAACAAGTTTATGGCCTTCAAAATGTTAGAAACTCTAAAATAAGCTCTCATAGTCGTTCTGTAAGACTCCCGATATTAAGCTGCTGTTTTCCAAAGGGCAGGAGAGTGGGCTTGGGGTTAACTGGTGGTGTGTTTGTTAAGTCAGAAGCACAAGAGCTAAGATAACCAAGAACCTCCATTTACTCAGTTGCTGGCCTATAAAATGCACCAAAGTCAACCAATCAGAAGCTTCGGCTCACTCTGCTTTTATAAGGTGATTAAAATAAGATATGTATTTGAATGTGCGTAGACCATTTCTGGAAGATGTCTAGCATGCGAACATCATGGCCCTCATCTTTTGCCCACTACGGTTTCCTCTAATGTATGTTGAGATGACGTCTGATATATAGGAAATGCCCAACAGAAATGTGTTGTATGAATCAGTTAATAAGAAGTTGTGATCGCCTCCCGGGACCAGGGCTGGAGGCGGCTAGATTGGGGCCTTCTCAATTTAAACCTCACCGCATTTATAGGGAGAAAGTGAGAAAGATGCCTCTTTGTTCCAGGTTTCTATACCTTAGTGCATAGAGAGGAAGGTGCTTACGGCCCTGACTTTCCTGAAACCCTTGGCCCTTTCAGCTTCCCATCCCCTGTACCAAGGAGGAATGAGCATTCTGGATGGTTGTCTTTGAACCTCATAGTCTTAGCATAGGAACCCCACCCTTCCTTGTCTTTGTTCCCTCTCCATCACTCTGTGGTCAGGGGCTTGCTTGTATAGTAGGTGTGGCTTAAACTTTGCAGTGTTTCTGC
Organism: Dicrostonyx torquatus; assembly: GCA_028555095.1. NCBI lineage: Eukaryota > Metazoa > Chordata > Mammalia > Rodentia > Cricetidae > Dicrostonyx > Dicrostonyx torquatus. The sequence continues at coordinate 802,572 of JAQHUG010000204.1, forward strand.
CTCTGTCTTGCTTGTGGAGCTGGGTGGATAAGAACATTGGGGTTTTCTCTTGTCTTAGTCTGGATTGTTTTATATATGTACGTGTATATATACATATATATATAACCTGGTGGCTTCCACTCAGCAGAAATTTGTGGAGGACAAGGTACCCAGAAGCACAGTGTCCAAGGTTTGTAGATGGTCTTCTGGGTGTAATTTTACAAGGCAGTTTTCTGAGGTCATTATTTGGGGTGTAGTCTTGCCATTTTGCTATGTTATTTACCATAGTTATTAAGGCAGACCAGTTGTGTTAGTTATTTTACATGTCGTCAGCACAAAGTACTTAGTGCGTGTAGCTTATGGGAGGGAAGGCTTATTCTGTCTCCCAGCTCAAGAGCACAGTCCTTCAGGGCCGGGAAGTGGTGGCAGAGGCAGGAGGCAGCTGGCCACATTGCGTCCACAGTCAGGAAGCAGAGAGAAATGACTCCTAGCCCATGGAATGGTACTACCCACATTCAGGGTAGGTTCCCTGTCTCAATTAATCCACCCAATATTGTTATAGACATGCCCAGAAGTTTGTGTTTATGATGATTCTAGATTACATCAAGCTGACAAACAAGATAATATTGTACAGGTTAATAAACCTCACTGGGACATTTACACACACACACACACACACACACACACACACACACACACACACACCATGCTCTGAGTGAGCTGAACCGCTCTTCTATACCCTCTAACTGTCTTTTCTCTTTGGTCTTCCCCAGTTACCTTCCCTTTCCCTAATACCCTGGGTTTGGGGAGGTCACAAGCCTATGAAGGAATGTTCTTCCCTTTACTTAGTTTCTTTCCAAGGCCTCATCCCCAAGTCTGTTTACAATGGAAATTACATTTCCATGTGGAGATTTTGGAAAGATCTGAACAATCAGCCTACAGTGTTCTTCAACCCTGGCCATTTCAGATTCAAAAAAGCCAAGGGAAAAAAGCCTAAAGGAGCCAGAATGGCTCAGTAATGGCGCCCAGCATGTGGGGCCTCTCCTGGGGATTATTAAAAACTGAATGTCACTTCCATCTGACCCAGGTCCTTCTGCGATTGATTCTTGCAGAAGGGAGTGGCACAGAGGTGGTGTGTGGTAGCCTTCAGACTCCAGCACTCCCCTCGACCTCAACATGATTAGCTTCCCGAGTACATAAATTCTGTCCATGAACATAAATAAGGGGTGTGTGGATCAGAACAGAGCAGCAGTGAGCAGTGAGAACAGAGAGTGTTTTTCCCATTTATATAACACTAATTCTTTTTCTGTAAGTTCTGCTAGAAGCAATTAACATTTATAAACAGGACTGATGATAATTGGCCAGCAGAATGACTTAGTGTTCAGTCTCTGTCCAGGAAAACTGGTTCATAGAGTCATTAAATACCTTGGCTAACATCAAAATGGGAAGGGGCAGAATTATCACTCAACCTTTTGGGTCTGAAATAGAGATGAACAAGGTTCAGTATAGGTGGGAGTAAGGAGCCTGGGCTATCTAGTGCCTGAAACAGAAGAAGCATTGCTTAGGAGCTGAGTGCAGAAAGAAGACTTGCTATTGTCTAACATTTTTGTTGGTGAGTGTTTATTGTATGTGGTGCCAAGCTTCATAAAGAATTCTTTCTAGTACACGATGTACTTTGACCACATTTAGCCCACATCCTTCCCCTTTCCTTCTTTCCCTTTCTCCCTGTCCTGACAGCTTCTTCTCCTGCAGCCCCCAGCCTCTCCTCTGCTTTCATGTCATACATATGTAAATGGGTTTATATACCTCTATAAAATCTAGGATTTACAAATGAGAGAAAACAGGTGATATTTGTTTTTCTGAGTCTGGCTTATTTTGCCAATATGATCATTTCAGACTAAATCTATTCCCTGCCAAACAACGTATTTCCGTTCTTTATGGTTTAATAAAACCTCACTATGTATGTATGCATATAAAAATATCTATGGTATTTCCTACATCCATTCACTGTTGATGGACGCCGTGGCTGATCCGTTACTTGGCTGTTAGGAATAGCGCTGAAGTGAGCAAGTGTGCCCAGGTATCTCTGTGAAAGGATGAGTAGGCACCCTTCAGGTGGCATGGCAGAGCCAAATGGTGGTTCTGTCTTTAGCTTTGTGAAGAACCTCTATGTTGACCATCATGGCCTAGCTAGCTTACACTGCCTTTAGCAGAATGTAAAGATCCCCCTTTCCCCCGATCTGTGCCACCTCTTGTCCTTATAGTTCTCTTGACCAAGGACAGAAGCAGTGTAGCTGTGAGTTTCCATAATTGCTAAGGCTGTTGAGAAACTTTTGCATGTGTTTGCTTTTTTTTTTAAAAAAAATTTATTTATTTTAGGTGTATGGGTATTTTGCTTGCATGTATGTCTGTGCATCTTATGTGTGTAGTCCCCACAGAAGCCAAAGGAGGGAGCTGGATTCCTTGGAACTGGAGTTACAGACAGTTGTGAGCTGCCATGTAGGTGCTGGAAACACTCAGGTCTGTCACAGAACCAGACAGGGCTTGCTCGCTTTCTTTCTTTCTTTCTTTCTTTCTTTCTTTCTTTCTTTCTTTCTTTCTTTCTTTCTTTCTTTCTTTTAAACAAAGGTTTATTTATTTATTATGTACACAGTATTCTGCCTACATATCAGAAGAGGGCACCAAATGTCATTATAGATGATTGTGAGTCACCATGTGGTTGCTGGGAATTGAACTCAGGACCTCTGGAAGAGTAGCCAGTGCTCTTAATTTCTGAGCCATCTCTCCAGCCCCTCAGACAGGGCTCTTAACTGCTGTATCATCTCTCCAGCACCCACTGCAACAAGCTTCTTGACTTTGTAGTTCATCTTTTGAGATCTGTTTATTGGCTTGTCTATTAATTGGTATTGAGCCTTTCGAGCTCTTTATATACTAGATGTTAATGTTGTGATGAATGTATTGCTAATAAAGATTTTTTTTTATAGTCTGTCTCTTTGCTTAATATTTGTTCCCCTGCTGGAAAGATTTTAGTTTCATGCAATCCCATTTGTCCATCATTGGCATTAATTCTTGAGTTACTGGAGTCCTTTTCAGACAATTCTTCCCTACATCTGTGTGTTGAATGTTTTCCTCTAACAGTTTGAGAGGTCCAGGTCTTAGTTAAGGTCTTTGATACATTTGGAATCTGTTTTTTGCAGGGTATGAGATAGGGATCTAGTTTGTTTCTCTACACGTGGACAATCATTTGCCCACTAGCTCCCAGTTGAAGAGGCTGTCTTTTACTGAATGTTTATTTTGGCATTCTTGTAAACAGTCAGGTGACTGTACTTGCGTGGGTTTAGTGCTGGGTCCTCTACTTGGATGATTTGTGTGTCTGCTTTTGTCCAACACCACGCTGCATCTGGAAAGATGGTTCTGAAAGTATAATCTGAAAGTGGGTCTGGTTCTGTTTTCTTCTTAGGAATGCATTGTTACTACAGGGTCTTCTGTGTTTTCATATGTGTTTTAGGATTTGTTATATCCCAAATATATATGTACCACATATATAACATATTCATATATATGTATATGAGTATTGTCATTAGCATTATGATTGGGGTTGCACTGAATCAACATATCAATTTTGGTAATGTAGACATTTTCCCTATATTAATTCTGACTATTCCTTGAGTGTGGGAAGTCTTTTTACTTGTCTTCTTCAATTTCTTTAGTATGTTATATTTTCTCTTGTAGAGGTCTTTCACTGCCTTAGTAAGACTTTTCCCTAGATATTTTATTTTCTGGATATTATTTTGAGTGGAATTATTTGCAGTTAGTGTATAGCTGGTGGTTTCTGTATGCTGATTTTATATCCTGGTATTTTATAACAATGGTTATCATGTCTAGGAGTTTTCTGGAGGGATCTTTTGGTCTCTTACGTATAGGAACCTGTCATTTGTCTATAGTAGTATTTGACTTCTTTATTTCCTACTTTGTGGTCCTTTTATTTCTTCTTCTTGTCTTATTTCTCTAACCAAGACTTCAAATACTGTACAGAATGAGAGGAGAGAAGATGGACACCCTGCTCTTGCTCTGACTTTAGTAGGACTACTTTGTGTTTTCCCACTTAGTATCCTGTTGGTTATAGGTTTGGCATATAAAGCCATTATCTTACTGAGGTATATCCCATCCATCCATCCATCCATCCATCCATCCATCCATCCATCTATCCATCCATCCGTTTCAGTTCTAGCTCTGTGGGGCGTTTATCCTGAAAGGATGCTAGACTTCATCGAAGGCTTTTCTGAGATGATCATGTGACTTCCACCCCTACATCTATTAGTCTGATATATTACATGTATTGATCTGTGCATTTTGAACCCCTCCCTGCACCCCTGGGCTAAAGCTCACTTGGTCATAGTGAAAAATCTTTGGGATGGATGGGGCTCAAGTGTGACCCTGGGGTTCTGAGGCTCTGCCACTGCAGTCAGAAGACAGTCTCCACTGGGGAGTTCTCCTTGGACTGAGTTGCCCACACCCTTTTCTGACCACTGGCTGCTCTGCTCTTTGCCTTGGCTTTGGGCCACTCGATGCATTCTGCCCAGAACACATTTAACATCTCCATGTCGGATTTCTATGACTTCCTTCTCTGGCTACTTTCCTCTAAGCCTGATGACCCGGTCATCTGGCCTGTGTCTCCCGCGCTACCTTCCCGCACATTGGAAGTCCATTCTCCCATATGTCGCTGAGCAGCAGCTTTCCTCTTCTCGGCTATTGTTGGAACCATTTGGAGTCCTGGCTCCAGCTGCTCTTCCCTACTAGAGATCTTTACCTCTGATTGAAGTTACTGAAAGCTGTGCTTCACGAGCACGTGTTGTCTTGCTTTAAGGATCAGAGAATAAGGTATTCACCTGTTGGCCCACCTGACTGTTGGGCATTTAAGCCTCCATGGTGCTACTGAATAGAGGACTTCTTACCAGTGACTAGAGGTCTGTGTCTCTGTCAGTCTCTGTCTGTGAGTTTCAACCTCCAGCCCCTAGCCTGAAGCAGCTTGGTAACTGTATGGTAGCGCACAGAGCGCAGATAGAAAGGCGGTTGTGCACGGCAGGCTATCTGCTCCCTTTGTCCCCAGCCGTATCACCAGCATGTCACAACTGAACAATGAGGGTGTTATGCATTTAGAGAAAGAGGTTTAAAATATTTTATTAGGGAACACTCATCAATATGGAACAAAGCTTAAATACACGGCATCAATATGCATAAGGGACATATAAATTTTCATCACTGGGCTGGTCACATTATGAAACAAATAAAATAAATTTACTCTTAACAGTGGGCACAATCAAAGTCCATATTTTAATAATTTATTCATTTGCTTAGTATTATGTACATTTATTTTCTTGAGAAACAAAAAAACATAAAACCAACATGATTATTTACCATGTCACATCATAAACAAATGGCTCTGTAAAAATGGTGTGTAAAAAAAATCATAAACACTTAAGTAGCACATTCCAAGGGTATGGAGTCCATTTAAATGAAATTAAATGCTTCAAAGCCTTTGTAGATTTCTGGGTGTTGCCTATATGCATCAATACACAACAGTGCACACAATTCAAGTATAGCAATGCACACACATGAATATATTATTTTCACATGGTAGAGAATTCTCCCTTATAGAGCACAGAGCACAAACCAGGCTCTCAATGGAAGTGAATGTGATCGTCAAGTCCACTGACCAAAGACAAACCCTGGAGCTGGTGGGCACAGTTCTCAAGCACTGGGCGCTTAGGAACTCTACCTCCTGGGACTCTTACAGGTCACAATCGTCAAGGTTATAGGAGAGTCAGGGCAGCTAAAACCAGCCAGGCAGCCCACATCCGCATCTCCGGCAGCCTGACAATGTTGTGTTTGTGGTTTTTCAGCAGCCCTGAGGAAGGAAGAGGCAGGCAGAAAAGCTGCAGCAGGCCAGCAAATGTCAGGGTTCGTGTCTGAATAGCAGCAGCCTCATTTACTAAGATATGTTTTTCCCGTGCCCTAGCAAGTCAAGTCAGTAAGCTCTGGCCGTTTGCAAAAGTGTAGTTCAGGTCCTTTGCTTTTTCTGCTCTTTCCTCCACCTCCTGGGCTGTGTTGAGTTTCTAATCATCACCAAACACCACCGGCTGAACACGTGTCCTGGCAGGACCAGCTGCTGCCTCTTTGGCATGGAAGGCAGCCATTGTGGTATCGTAGCGATGCAGTTCACCGAGTACTTGTGTAGGACAGAGCTCCTTCTTGCCAAGCGTGTTGTGCAATGTTTCCTTCCTGCGACAGTTTCTCTGCTTTTAATAGCACTGAATTGCCTTCCCTACAATTCCCTTGCTAAGTCTTCCCAAGCCTTTGGTTACTTTTTTAGATTAAACACCTCATGTTTGAGAAAATGTATGATGAAAAAGGAATTAGATATTTTTTTTTTCTGGTTAGGCATCTCACTGTAGCGTAGAAAGCTTTGAGAACAATTGTGGGCTACTGAATAACCAATGCTTTTCAATTTTCAGCCAGGCCAAACCTGGTGGCCCTACCGGGAAAGAGTCCCTACACTCACTGTGCCCGGGTTTGTCCGGTGAGTTTTCCATTGTCTCGAAGAAAGGAGTGAAGAGGAAAACAGGTTGGTTCACTTGCAGGACTAGGGGGATGAGGTTTGCTGAGCTAAGGGACCAGCATGGTTAAAGGGCCTGGAAAACTGAAGGAGGGGCAACCCTAGACCTACTTGGGATGTGCCAGCCCCAGGGCCTTTGCATGCATGTGTTCCTTCCTTTCTGGGAGCTACTTCCCTCCTTCCCCGCTGTCCTTTTCTCTTGGTTCCAGAAAGAAGTTAGTATTTTTTGGAGAAGCCTAATTTTGTGGTTAGTGGACACTTCCTTCCAAGTTCCCACCCTGGATCCTGGAGCGCTCATTCCCTCCAAGGACTGCAAACAGATGCTCTGGAGGTGAAGACTGTATCTTGGTCATCACTATTCTCCATTCCTTAGGTCCCAGGAGGCCCATACTACATACTGGATCGGTGATGGAGCCCACAACTGGATGCAGTGGCAGCTTCCTCGGGAAGAAGGGAGGATTTGTTTTGTATACTGACTTTCCCTCTGCCTCTGCGGATATAGCAGAGTTTGAGGAACACTACAGGAACGTCATTATGAGAGTTTAACTGGTTTCTGTGTGTAGTGCAGGGGATCAACCCTATAGCCGTATTAACTCTAAACAAGTGATCTACCTCTGAGCCACACCTCCAGCCTTGGTGTTTAATTTGTCAGAATCCAGTGGGGGAAATTGTCTCAGCTTGCTATATAGACATGAACTGCTTTTGTTCCCATGTTGACAGCAGTGATAGGTTAGATTTGTATCCCTGTCAGAGGAAGCTTAGACAAGGGACAAGTTTCCCTGCCAGGCTGGACTCAGCATTTCCTAAAGTGATCCCAAAAGGACAAAGGACGATTTGGGGAGGACAGAAGTCACAGACAGGGATGTGGCTTGCTATAATAGGCATATGTTTCGATAAAAAGCAGGACCTTTGGGGAACCATATTATAAATTTTAAAAATAAGATTTGCTTGTTATTTTTAATTTTTTTCTGTATACCATAGCACACGTGCGGAGGGCAGAGGACAACTTTCAGGAGTTGGTTCTTTTCTACTGCCATGTGGATCCCAGGGACTGATCCCAAATCCTCAGGCTTGGTGGCAAGTGTGTAAGCCATCTTAATGACCCTCATATTCTGCTTTCAGAATGCTAGGCATCGCGGCAATAAAATTCTATCTTTTCATGGAGCAGTAATTTTACTCCGGTTCCCAAACATTTTTTTTTTTTTTGAGAGTCGAACCTTGGCAGAGAGGGTTCCTAGAACTGAGACACATGTCCCTTGTCAGTGGGACAACCCCGTGCTGCCCTTCTGCCATCTGAGAGGTCATGCTTCAGTTTTCTCTCTCCCAGCACTCAGAGAACCAGCCATTTGGGCCAAGGCCCTTCCCTTGGCTCTTGTCATAGCCTTCCAGCTGCTCCCTGAAATCCAGAACTGAAATAGTCATGGGCTGTGTTTATATGAAGCACAGTTGGGCCAAGAACCTAAGCTCGGAAACTGACTTTCCCCTCCCTGCTTAGAGCAAATTTGAGATTTTGACTGTTGGCAGGGAGATGGTGGCCAACCTCTGCCAGGGACGGCCTCTGAATGTACTTATGTTCCCATCCAGTCATGCCCAGCTGAGCTTGGGCTGGGGACCCTCCCATAGAGTCACCTGTCCAGAGGTCCCCAGAGGTCCTTTCAAGGGCCCATGGTAATATCTGAGGACAATAGGTTGTGACCTACAGCTCACATGACAGACACTCAACTCCACTCAAACTCAAATGGCCGCTGTTAGTGACTGGGAATGGCTGTTCATCTCGTAAACATTTACTCCTGACAGTTGCCAGGCGCTGCTTAGCCCTGCTCCCTCAGACAAATTTAAACCGCAGTCAGAATGACTCTCCTTTCTCATGGCATTGGTTTTATAAACACACATGCACCTTGCATGTAGTGACCTTCACAGGACAGCTGAGATAATATAAATCATTTCCCAGCACCATGCCGGTAGCTGGAAAAGTGTAAAGCACTGTTTTTGCCTGGACAGTCCTGAGCCCCATGGAAATCCTCGAAACAGTTTAGGGAGCCTGACTTAAAAAATAGTACAGTGATATTTCCAGGTAAAGGAATCTCTAATCCAAAGGAAGTAGCACGATGCAGGGGGTGCAGCTAACTGAGAGCCCGCAGCTGAGTTTTGGAAGGTCAATGCCCAGCATGGCACAGCTCGTCTCTGATTTCCTTTATAGTTATACAGAAATGACCTGTGGATGCTGGCGAATTCTGCAGGTGAGCCTGAGGGGGATAAAGGGTAAAGGAAAAACCTTACTCTCTCAATTGTTGTTTGTAGAGTGTTCTATGCCTTACAGGTCTTTTATAATACTCACCCCATGTAGAGAGGAGCTGGGAGGGGAGATAAGGTAGGGAGGGTGCTGGCAGGTGGTGGAGACCCACTGTGACGGACCTGTTTATGTCATCTCATGAGGCATCTTCCTGAACTCATATCTCACTTGCTCCTCATTTCACAGATGGACACATCTTGTGATGCTGTCTGGATGGATCTGAGTAGGCCAAGGTTCAGCAAGTTGAGTCTGGTTTAGGTTCCCACAAGAGTGCTTCACAATGGGAGGGGTCAAGTCTCAGGTTTCTCTTTCCCAAAGTCCCTGCAGACCTTTCTCTCTCTCTGCTTTGATGCCCACGCTCTATAAAAATCTCCCACCTACAATACGACTCTAAGTCTTGTCCCTGCCCATTTCCAATTGCGTTAAAGGACTTGACAGTGAGCAGGGGTTTTAGAAATGGACGTGAGCAGAAATATTTAAACTTTGTGGGACTGTGGTGTGCACGCGCGCTCATGTGTGTGTGTGTGTGTGAGTGTGTGTGGTGCGTGTGGTGTGTGTGCATATGTGTGTGTGTGCATATGTGTGTGTGTGTGGTGTATAGACAAGAGGACACTCTCAGAAATTGTCCCTTAGGGGCTGACTACCTTGTCTCTCACTTTGACCTGGAACTCAACCAATTTGACCAGGCTGGCCAGCGAGCTCCAGGGGCACACCTGTGTGCTTCCTAATGTTGTGATCGCAAGGGTGCACTGTTGTCTTCATTCTTCCTTCTTTTCTCCCTCCCTCCCTCCCTCCTTCTTTCTCTCATGGATTCTAGGAATTGAATTCATTCTTAGGATTTGCAAAGCAAATACTTGATCAGCCGAGATATCTCCATAGACCTCAAATCTACTTTTTATGACCTTGTTTCTGCTCCACCCATTAGAGTCACAGGAAGGAATAAAAGAATCTTAAGAGTTTTGCTATGTGGGCTAAATTGCTATGGAAATAACTGGAAGGATGTTTTTGTTTGTAACTTACTAGAGTCATCGAATAAAAACTTGCTTTTCTTCACTTCTGATGAAGAAAGCATGCAATTTGATTTGGGCTTTCAACGCTGAGCTGAGTGGGATGACTGTAGCAGGCCACCTGCTCTCACTTGAAGTTAGGGATGAGGGTTGTGACGCTCAGCATGGGAAGGCAGGAGCCAGGCTGGCTGCCAGAAGTGGAGGTGAGAGCAAGCAAGGGATGCTGCCTTTTAATTCAATTTAGTCTCCAGCAAGAGTTTTACTCTAAAAAAAAAAAAAAAAGCAAATTGTTCCATAAGTCTAGGGGCACTTGCGTGTTTTTCTCTCAAAAGCACCTGCCGCTGCATTTTCTCCCAGCCTCCTCATTTGTCAGCTTGGATTTCAGTGCCTCTTTTGGAGATGAAAGCTGCTCACTGACCTGCCGTCTGTCAATGTCCTCTATGCCTCTGCTTTTTACAACTGTTGTCACTTCTGGTATGACACAGGGGCCAGGAAGGGGAGACATTACATGTTCAGATTTTGATCAGTGAGGAGACAAAGGACAGACATGTTTAGTGGACCCATCATCAAGACAGAGCCACACACGTTCAGACCTATTTGGGGGTGGCTTTTGGCTCTGAACGCTTCTGTAGGTTTTGATGTCTCACGAGATTGTCTTCTGCCTCCCTTCTAGATTGGACTAACTCTAACTATGCCATGATTCTCTACACAGGGACACTGTACTGTGGAGATTGCTGGACCAGAGGCAGGAAACCAAAGAAGCATGCTTCGGTGTAAGAAAAGCAGGGTGGAAGAGACCATGCTGGGAAGCAGCTGAGGCTCCCAAATGAGGATGGATGCTTTTCACTTCTTAACAGGAAGCTGGGCAGAGGAAGACATTGCTCTGCTTGTCACAGTGACATGGTGGGGGCAGGAAAGCTGTCTACTAAAAGGACTTGGATGGATTATGAAGCAGAAATAGAACTTCATAAGAGAAGTGATCTAGACAGGACAAGGTGCTCCATAGCCCTGTAGCGAAGAAAGCATATCACTGTGGTTTTGGGAGGCTCTGGCAGTAATGATGGGAAGGCATCCTCAGAGGCCTTAATTGAAATCCCTTTCACCAGGAGGTAAAATCCCTTTCACCTCATGGCCTTTGGTCAGGTTATTTCAGTACATGGAACCTGGGCTGGTCACAGTGTTCCCAAGATGCCCTAGTGACCCAGTTCTCAGGACTAAGACTGTCACTGGTCTTTAATTCCACTTGCTGCCTCACTCCAACCATGTAGTCGAGGATCTGTACCAACTAATACTGGGGTTCTGCTTTTCTGGATGCTGATGTCTCTGGGGGAGACCAAATGCCCACCTGACCCAAGACACACACTAGCTTGGGATTCTCCAGAGTTGGTGTACATAATCAATGTTATTAAATTTCTAGAAACTCCAGGTTTCTGATTGTTACCCTGTCCTTTCAAGTTCTTGTTGGTTTGTTCCCCCAGACACTCCTCCTCCTCCTCTTCCTTCTTGCCTGGCTGGGGGTTGAGGGGCTTTCCTCCGTTGGGAGTAGAGTGTTGCTGTGTGTGTACCGAATGACACAACTGTCCCTGCCCTTTGGAGCGTCTGCCTGGTTGAGAAGTCAGAAACCGTATAAGGACAATGTATCCGAGGCACCTTTCAAAATGCTCTAAGTATTACAGTTTTAAGACGTACCTGGGAGATCACAAGCAAGTGCATTATTTGTTGACAAATCCATTTTACAGATAACTGGCATAAAAACTCGGGAAGGACTAAACAGAAAGTGCTGAATTTGAACTTCCTAGCCAGGTAATGGATTATGGATTTTCTTGGGGGAGGGTATGGGAAGAAAGGAGAGAATGTATGGGATCATATGAGTTGAACTGAATGATCCCTAAATTCTCATTTCAATTTGTTCTCTTGTTTCCTCACAATGTGACTGCATTTGGAAATAGTCTTTACAGAGGTATTTAAGGTGCAGTGAGGTCATGGGGACAGATCATCCAGTGTTCTTGTAAGAAGTAGAAGACCACACAGAAATTCAGGGGAAAGTCAACATTAGCTGAAGAAGACAAGGCCAGCTAACACCTTGATTTGGGATTTCTAGCATCCAGGACCACAACGACACCAGCGGATGTTGTTGGCGCTGCACAAGACTGCGTTATTGAGCAAAAATATGCCCGAGAAATAAAGATGGAGATACAAATGCTGAAGCTACCAGCAAGAACTGGAACACTCATGTGGAAGAAGAGTTGTCAGGGCAGACTTCCCTAGTTCAAGGGCAGGGTAGACAAGAAGGGGAATCTTAAGTTGCAGGAACATGCAGCATGGCGAGTGGGAGAGGAACAAGGAACAGAGCCTCAAAGAAAGCAGCACCCCTATGGACAGTCTAGTTGAGGTGTGCCTCCTGACGGATTAGCCATTGCTCAATGGGAAGGGGGAGCTAAGTTTACTTTATGGGTTCATCAAGGCCTTGAAGAGCCTGGTGACCTCCTAAGAATGAAAGTTCACAAGAAAGAGAGAACGAAAACAAGAGCCAAAAGGTGATGATGGAGACTAAAGGTTGACTTTAAGAGCATGGGGAAAATGTCTAGATTGTGAGAGTACCCCAGAAACCATCCCAAGCTGCAACCCCCCTGAAATGTGGCCTCACAGTGTGCCTGTGCCCTTCATGAGGGATGGATCACCCAAGAACGGAAAGGCAGAAATCCAAGGTGAGGCTCCAAGTCCTGAAAGGACCAGGCCCTGAGGATGCTCTCGCCTTGCTGGCCTCATTTTCTGGCCCAGGCTCATGGATAAAGTTACTGTGGTTGCTTTGGGAACTTATCCTTTTACTCACAGCGTGGAGCATGTTTCCCACAGGCAAGGGCCTAATGAACTGCCTTTCATTGTCTGCAAAACTGGCAGGAGTGGAGGGTTGATTTATGGGGTTAGGATGGAATCAGCATAAGATAGAAAGGGCAAAGGGTGTAGACACAGTGAGAGGTGGGAGAAAGGGTGTGGAAGGGAAGCTGCCATTCAGCACCTCCCAGGTGCCTTCCTTTCCATGCTCAGCTTGGTTGTGGTGCTTTTACTGGATGGTGCCAATAGTTCCAGGTCTTTACAGTTTATGTTTGTCTCCACTGTCCTACCCATGGCCCAGCCTTGTAGTCTCCTTTCTCAATACTCAATGCTGCACCAAGTCACATGTTCTGAGTCTTATTTGCATCTGGAAACCCTGTGCTCTTCACTGTCCTGTCAGAACTAGAGAGGAAAGGAAGGGGTCCTCCATTGAAGTATCAGCTCAGGGAAACACGGTTTTTGCATTTCTCAGGGAGTGCTAAGTAAATTTCCTGATATTGGAGCCATTTCTATTTCATTCATTAATGATTTCAATTTAACAAAAAATGGAGAAAGAGGAAAGAAAGGGAGACACAGGAGGAGGGAGACACAAGAGAAAATTCTATTTTCCCATTTTTCTTCTGGAAGATGCTCTCTGTGTTTCGTCACTTTTCCTAATGAGTTCCAAGTAGGTTCCAAATGCCATAACACAGGGGACTGTGGACATAGGGCCCCTTCAAGAAGCCTCAAAGTTTTCTAGAACTTCAATGAGTTCTGAGGACCTGGGAGAAATTTCAGGGCAGCCTTGGGCAAGTGGCTGCTCTGATTTGGACAGTTGTCATGGGGGGAAATTGCCTTCTAAGCCTGGAAGACCCCTGGACTTACTGTGGCTTCTGTTGACCTGCCTACCCCATAGGGCACAATGTGGGGAGTGGTAAATATTTCCCTCTGCTCCCATCACCTGCCTGGAATCCCGAGGATGTGACTGTGCACTTGCCGCTGTATGTAACGACTCACACAGTTTGGGAACGTTGACTCCATCCAAGGGTGATCCATCAGTGACCTATTTTTTATAAGTATGTCAATCACCCCCAGCCACAGTTCAGTAGTATTGGCTCTATACTGCAAGCTAGTGGTGGCGTGGAGCATGGATGGAAAATTGTGACCCATGGGCTAAATTCGGTCCACACCTTGCCGTCTTTTGAGCTACAAAGGAGTATACATTTTTAAAGGACTGTCCATAGCCTCCCACTAAAGAGCCAAAACAAAGAACTTAAACCATCATGCCTAAAAGATTTACCATCTTTCCATTTATAGAAAAAGCTTACCAACTCCTGGTATACATTAAACAGATGTTTATTTATTTATTTTTGGTTCTGCTAGGAGCACCTCCCCATTTGTAACAATGCCTCTTGGAAAAACACATACTTGACTTCTGAACACACCATCAGAACCCTGCCAGCTCGCACACTGGGAACTGTCTGTACCTCATGTTGGTTTCATGTCAGGGTGGTGCTGTGGAGAGCGGTCATTGGGGACTGCCAATCAGAGTGTGCCCAATGACCCACAGGTTCCCTTTGGGACCTTTGTATTCCTGAGGACCTTAGGGGACAGTCACAGCTGACTTTGCCTGACATGTCACCCTACTGAGCAGAACGATAGCCTTCTGCCCCCAGCTATTTCCCTGGATTGGTAGCAGCTTATCCATGGAGAAAGGACAGGATGGCAGGTGACTGTCTGTCAGCCAAGGGACCGTATACTACAAGTTCTCCCAACCATTGGCCAGGACAGGCAGGAAGAAGGTGCGGTCAGAGTTAGAGCTCTGGCCCGGAACTGAAGAAGGGAGCTATGAAGCCAGAAAGTCAAAATACACAGCAGACCTGCGGACATGGAAGTTTTGTGGAGAAAGGTTGGATATGAGGGTGTTCAGAGAAGTCCTTAACTCCTAACTTCTATTTTTTCACATGACAAATGTAGGTGAAAGCGTCTTTCCTTTCCTTCTCCCACACCAGAATGACCTGAGAAAGGTTTGATAAGTATGTGGTGAAACACATATCCATATATGTATATATACGTGTGTGTGTGAGAGTGTGTGTGTGTAAACTCTAAATTCATGTTGGAATTTCTGTCTTAGCTGCTTCTCTACGACCTTCAGATACATTTATTTTATTCAGCCTGATTCATAAACCAGGTTGTTCATCCTTTTATTTTTCTCTAAATGCAATGCTAAGATGTGCTAAGATTTTTTTCCCCACCTAATTAAGTCTATGTTTTTCATGGCTCAACAATCATCACCCCCAGCTTATAATGTGACTGCACTGAGTGTGCTACAGGGACCGCATGACAGTAACTCCCAAGCCACACGGAAGAAAAGGTCATTATTTGGCCTTTGTGAATAAGCTACCGGTTTCAGGACAGTTCCTCTCGTCCTTTCGTGTCAGTTGCGGCAAAGCATGACTAACCCTTCCTGTTTTGAGTCACGGCTGTAGTCAGTCTCCTCCTTCAACGCTCCCTGCCACCCCTACAGTCTTTGGAGGTCAGCAGTGGTAGTCTGAAACATGACATTCTCCCGTAGAGAGCACACAAGGCTCTTTCTCAGCTCGCTCATGTGCCATAGGGCCTGGGAAACATAAATGAAAGCCCATCAATGGCACCGTTGGCCAGGGACTGGCTTCGTATGCTAAAATCCTAACTCGCTTCCTGGCCCAGCCCCCACAACAGTCATGCCTACTCATTCATCTTGCAGGGAACTTGGAGGGCCGGAGGCCACTGTTGTCACGGCTTTTGGAAGATGTGACCTCAGCTCAGCTCCTCAGCATAGTTTGGAGGCCCAGAGC
This sequence comes from Dicrostonyx torquatus, assembly GCA_028555095.1. Classification (NCBI taxonomy): domain Eukaryota; kingdom Metazoa; phylum Chordata; class Mammalia; order Rodentia; family Cricetidae; genus Dicrostonyx; species Dicrostonyx torquatus. The sequence continues at coordinate 818,118 of JAQHUG010000204.1, forward strand.
AGGTGCTGTGTTCCAACTGGGCTCTTGCAGAGCTGTGTACGGACAGGTGGTTTTCACGGTTAAAAGTCCTGGTAGTGTGAAAAAGAGACCAGAGTGACCGGTGAGTGTCTGATGCCTGTGCATCTGCTACCTCTGTTGCCCTGGTTTTCACTCGACTTTCATCTGTTGCCTTCCACCTGTTTGCCTTTCCCTTTGCTGATGAGCCATCTCTTCCCTTAATTAAGACAGCAAACATTCATCGGAGAGGCAGCATCATATTTTGGCAAGAGGATAGGGACAGAGCTATCTCTAGAGGCAATTGGGAATGTTTGTTAGCGGTGATTAAGAAGTGGTGATTAACGCAGGAACAATTACCTGCTCAAGAAAATGGTTCCTAAAATAGTGTTGCTCCCCACAAGACCCCCAAACCTACTGTGCTAAAAGGTCTTTGTAGTGGTTTATATAGAAAAGGAAGCAAGCTGAGATGCATAGCTGTCGACCAATGATCCACCTTCAAAAACTGCCAGTCGCTGGCTACCTGGAGACCAGTGTTCTGAGTGGCATCCAGAAAAGTCACATGCCCAGCACATGCTCTGTAATTCCTGGTGGGATGCCTCTGGCCTCTTCCCTTTTTGCTATCTTGTAAAATAAAGCCTGGAATTTAGGTGAATGGGAGCTGGTGTTGTAGCTGTTTGTATATGTGTTTGAAAAGGCGTACTTCCTAAGTGCTCATGTTGACTTCCACATACCACTCAGTATGTGTCCCATCTATCATTGGGCCTTTCCGTTCTTGGCTAATTCTTCCATGTTTGGTTATATGCTCATCTTGTCCTGGTTTAGTATAACCTATCTGCTTTGTACGGTTTCAGTCATATCTGGGAGCACTATGTCCTGGAGATGGGAATGCTCTCTAATAGTTGGAATTATAGATACAAGGTTTGATGGTGTATTCGCTAAGATTAATTTGTAGAAAAAACCCCAAGGGAATAAATTCCATTAAAGTTTGGGTGTGGACTACTCTCCTGAGAATCTCCAATTCAAACTCTCCTGTCCCAGTGTGTGAAGCAGAGGTATGCACAGAATGTGAACATTTAGAGGGAAGCTCAGGCTTGAGCCGCAGTTTCTTCTTGACCATGGGCAAGTCCTTAGCCCTTCTCAACCACCAGAGTCCATTTTAAAACTGGCAATGGAAGAGTTTCTAGAGGATCAGAGTCACTGATCCCTGACATGTGATGGAGCTAACAGAAGTGCCGGAAGGGAGGGCTTAGAGCTCAGCTATCACTGTCTCTCTTGAATGGACCAGTCCGAGTCAGTGCTGAGAGCTGGAAGCTTCAATGCTTTGCAAAGGGTGTCACATGCAGAGCAATTCCGTGCAGAAGCAGTCTGGGATGAGACTATGCAAGGAAGAGCTTTTCTTGCAGGGATATAGCCTGGAGGTTTTTTTGTTTTTGTTTTTTTTTAACAGGGTCTCATGTAGTCTAGGCTTGCTCAAACTATGTATTCAAGGTTAACCTTGGACTTTTGATTCTCCTCTTTGTACCTCCTGAATTCTGAGTTTACAATTGTGAGCCACCACTCTCGGTTTTAGCTGCTGCTGGGGTGTGTATGTCAGGCAAGCACCCCACCAACTGAGCTGCATCTCTGATGCCCTGGAGAAACTTTTGGGTGAAGAGATCCAAAGTCCCTCTTCATACACACGGTCTGAGTCTCACACTAGTCTCAAGGTCGCCTACCATAATGCCCCCTTGATCTCGTGACAGAGAAACAATCCCAAAGCGATCATTTTCTTAGAACAGGCAAGAGAGGACATTTTAACTGGGGTTACTCTGGGTAAATTCCTAAAACTCCAAATAGAAGCAGTAAACACGTGAATATAAATATGACAATCATTCGTTTGGCTGTAACCATTTTAGATAGTTTTTGGCACACTTAAAGGTACAGACATTTTTTTTTTTTGGTGGATGATTAAAAAGTCATTCCACTTTTATGCTGTTTATCCCACTTTTGTCACCATGTTTTTTGGTGACATTATCAATTTCTTATAAAGTTGCTGTGTTTCTAGTCAGCACCCTGCTGTGGGAATGGAAAAGGCTGTTAGATACTTGCCTGCTTAAAAGGGGGGGGGATGCCAGCAGGGTGTCCAGGCAGTTGTTTACAGATAAGTCTACATGGATACTATTGTCCGTTTTTATCTGAGGACCTAAACTGGCATTAACGGTAGCTTTTTAGTGTGCCTAAGTTTTCCACCTTTAACATTTGCATGTTTTCACCCAGGAATTTAAAGATCATCGGTGGCACAGGATGGCACTCTGTTGAAGAAAAGCTCTGTTCCTTCCCGTGAGGATGCTCTTCAATGAGGGGATGACAAGAACAAGGGTCAGTTTTAGAATGCAGATTTAGAAGGAAGTTAATTGGAACAAGGAAGCTTATATTGAGAAGATGAGCCAGGCTTGCATTCTGGAGTTCTTCCTGGATACTTTGACACTCACATCTGGGAGAGTTGTTAGGAGCTATGCACAGAGCCCAAGAAAAGCCAAAAATCCCAGCCAGCTTCTCAGTAGCAGAAGCCAAGTTCAGAACACAAGGCCAAGAAACTCTCTTGCTGGCTAACAAGAAGACATGGCCCAGGAAAAGGTGGAGGAAGCAGGTCAGACTCAAAGCCCCAAGACAACCAATCACAAAACCCACAGCCACACGCATGCATTTCCTTCATTGCAATGCGGATAAAGATTTGCCTTTAGAAAGACTTAGGACAGAGTTCAGATTGATGTAAGGGAGGAAAGGAAAGCGGCAAGGACCAGGAGTCTCCCTGTGGAGGTTTCATAGTAACTTCAGCCTGCTCAGATGCTCCTAGGGGAGGAAGTTATGAAAAATGTTGGCATTTGTGATTCTTATTAGGGTTGGTGCCACAAACATTAAGCCTTATTTTACAATTCTTATGGAGGAATGACAGGCATGTTTTAATTTTTATGTGTGAATGCCATAGTCACCATTCCTAATAATGTGAATTATTAAAGATGCAAGGATTTCATATATATATATATATATATGCTTTTAAAAAAGTAGGAATAAATTTGAGCAGTTGTTTGGCAGTCAATCGAAATGTTTGAGGGTGAGTATCAGTATGTTTAGAAGCTTAAGAGGGGTGTGCCTGGACCCTGAGACTCACTCTGTGTGCCACCAGTGAACCCCATTCACTACACAGCAACGAAGTGGGTGAGAGGAACTGGAAGCCAGTATTCTGCCATTCCTGAGTTTCCGTTGTGGAGTTCTGGAAAGGGCAAGTGGTTTGTCCTATCAAAGAGGCTGCAGAACAACAAGGCATTGGCCTGATGTTAGCATCCTCCACATTCCAGCTTCTTGGTCTTTAAGGAGGTAAAAGAAGAAAGCCTTCCTTCACCAGGTCTTGCAACTGCTGCCCTGGCCACACCCTCTGCTCTTGAGAAAAGCATGCTGTCCCTGGCTAGTCCTGGCCATACTCCTTGGATCCAAGGATGGAGAATGCGTCCTAGTTTCGAATGGGGGTAAGGAACCAGTCAAAAAGTAACCTCTGGGAAGACCCCTGTCCAGGTTCACCCAAGCTGAGAATCTGGTGGCGTTTCCAAACTCACTTTAAAAGCATGTTGGCCACTACCTTATACTCCTTTCTGTCTAGGTCCCCTCTCCATAAATGTCAAATGTAGTTGCCAGTGGGTTCAGCCTGAAAATAAAATACCCTCCCTTCCATCAAGAAATAGCTCCAAACTTAGAGTGTGTGCTCAAAATATTCACAATGAAATCATCATCCTGTATTTATAGTCTTTTGGATTGTGTATGAAATTTTCTTTCCCATGGTATTTCTTGTTGAAAGGGTCAGTTGTGGAAAGCAGGATCAGAGAGTGGCTGAGGGTTTGAGCTGAAGGGAAATGGGCCTCTCATCATTCAGAACCAATTAGTTACCAGATACCCTGCCTCTTACCCTGTGCCCTCCCCACTTTCCCCGGGAACTGGTGCCCTCCCTCTCCTCTTTCCCAGATGGGGACCTCCTTGAATGGTCCTGGATTGTCCTTCAAGAATTCACTGGCCTTCTGAGTGGGAATCAGTGGGACCTAGAGTCACCCCTCTTCCTGTGACCTTTCCCGTTCTCTAGACTTCCTCCCCATTTTCACCGAGGGAGATGGTATGGATCTTAATGGTTGGAACTTGGTGATTTTCTTCGAGACTGGGGGTCGAGGACCCCACACAGCAGCAGACTTGCAAAAAGCTTTTACTTCTCACCCTGGCAGTGGTACAGGCAGATTGGTCCTTCGGCATTGTAATCCTTGCTGATCCCTGGGGCATGGTAGAGAAAAACTTCCATTCACAGACTCCGTCTGTCTTGGAGATCTTATAGAAAGTCTCTCCTGAGCCCACGGGGATACGAACCATGTCTCTCTGCTGTCCCTCCACGGCCTGGCTGGGCGGGTGCAGGGTGTAGCCCAGGGCATGCTTAGAAGACTGCCGTCTGTGGAGACACTGGATTCTCAGCACATTCTGAAAGGCTTTCTTGAACTCCTGACTGGAGCATGGGTATATGATGGGGTTGATGCAGCTGTTTAGGTATCCAAGCCAAAATACTATTTTGAAAACAGTTTCCGAGGGCTTGAAATCTGGGAAGAAGGAACCTGAAAGAGAACAGAAAGGATTGCACAGATGATTGGCAGATCAAGGGGCCAATCAGTTAAAACCACAAACCAATACACATCTTTTTCTATCTTTAAAAAGTTTCAAAAGCTTCTCGATGCACACAAGTGCTCATATTTGCTGGTAACCCCTTTTTATGATTTCAAAGGCCATTTCAGACTGCTAGGGATGTACCAGTTCCCTCTCTCAGTGATAGAAAATCATGTGTTGGTTCCTCAAGCCTCAGAGAGCAAGCACAGCATCCCATTTTTGGTAGAATCTAGTAGACACACTGTTTTGCCTGAGTTATAAAATAAGGTAGGAGTACATTCAAACCTACATCCACATTAAAATGTGATTACCCTAGCTGGGCTGGTGGTGCAGGCTTTTAATCCCAGTACTTGGGAGGCAGAGGCAGGTGGATCTTTGTGAGTTCAAGACCAGTCTGGTCTATAGAGTGAGTTCCAGGACAGCCAGGACTGTCACACAGAGAAAAAAAAAACTGTGATTTACCTGATCCTATCATCTGTGAGCACTCCATATTTTTCCATCCCAGACATTTACTAGCTCCCTGAAAAGGCATTGTATGGTTTTCTGTACCCCCAAATGTTCCTGTTCATTCATTTCCGAGGGATTTGTAAGACTAGCTTCACAGTTCTTTCCGCCTTCCCGTTTCACTCCTGAACTGCTCTCCTTTCTTCCCTTGCTACCGGTAAGTTAGATGTCCACTTAGGCAAGTGATTTTGGGGAAGTCTTATGACACCTGTGAGCTTCCGTTTTTCCCTCTGAATAAGGCAGGATGTTGAGTGAAAGTTTTTCTCATGGCCCCACACTACCTTTATCTTTTCTTCCAGCCGATAACCTTTATTATTATCTTAATTTATCATTTGAGAGGTTGGCACATGAATATAACATGTTTTGATCAAATGCACCCTTGCATCCTCCCCCCAACTTCTCCGACATCTTGCTTCTTTCCCCTCCCAACTTCATGCACTCTTCCCTTAACTCAGTGAGCCCGCTCAGTGCAGCATATGTGCTGAGGCAGGGGCAGTCCAGCAGGGGATGCATTCCTGAAGAAACCCAATACTCTGCCTCCTCCAGCAACCATCGGGCTGGAAGGTCCTCAGCTGAGGGTGGGATTTCATGGGCTGCCTACTCTATTCATTCAGGAAGACCATGGTCTTGATTTTCTTTCTCTCTTTTTCTCTCTGAGCTGCAGACCCATCAGAGTTCAGGACACACTGCATGCACGCTGGATGCTCTTAGAGACTGCACCAGCCAACAGCATCCTGAGCTCAGAGACACAACTTACACACCATGGAAGTCAAAACAGACAGAAGGGTGCAACAGATGATGGGAACATTTATCACCAAAGCACAAATCTTGTCAAGTTCAACATGTCTCAAAGCAATCACACACACACACAAGCTGACAGGTGTTTACTTTGGAAAATCATACAGCTGAGGAAGTTTTATTCTTAAGGTTCCAAGTTTTCAGTGCTGTCTCATTATTAAAGCAAAGTTTAGAGTCATCAATTATCTGTCTTGAGTCAGGCAGTGCACTTAACTTTTTGCATATACTTTAACTATTATTAGTAGTATAGTGAGCTGTTTGACTTCTGTACTGGGGAAATGACTCAGTCAGTAAAATGTTTGCCTTGCAAGCATGAAGACCTGACTTTGGTGCCTAGAACTCATATTAAAAAAATATAGATGTGGAGGCATATACTTATCCCAGCCCTAAAGAGGTGGAGACAGGTGGATCCTTGAAGCTTTCTGGTCAACCAGCCTAGCCTGTTTAATGAGTTCTAGCCAGGGAGATAACTTGTTTTCCACTCCTGCAAAGTGGATAGTGACTAAGAAGCAAGACCTGAAGTTGCTCCTGACCTTCACACTCATGCACATACACATGCAAGCATGTGCACATCTATATGCATCCACACACACATTTGTGCATATAAGCACATGCTACCATACCAAGTTACATACTTAATATTAATGTTTCTATTTTGTCAACAAACAAACTCTGAATGAGGTCGAGTAACTCAACCAAGGACACTCAGGTAGTCTCTGGCAGCGCTAAGACTTGGCGTTAGACAGTCTGATTTCAGGGACTCTCAGAATCTCCTAGACCTTGGAAAGAGAACAGCATACATGAAGGGTGGAATGGGTAGTCAGGGAAGGCTGAATTAGAGTCAAGCTTTTCAGACTTCACATGGTTAGCAGAGAAAGTCTATGCTAACCAGATGACTGGCTTTGTGCAAATATGGTCAATTCTAGGGAAAAATTCATTTTGCATTCCAATGACAATATATTGTTCAATATTTCTCTCTCATGGTGACAGCAATGTGATTAAGGCAAGCCATTTTACAAACCTCAGCCTTTCCCTGGGCGTAATGACTGATGGCAAGCAGAGATGAGCTGGGCATAGCAAAACCCACCTCATCTGGAGATTTCATTACTACAAATCAGCTAGACAGGGGGAAGTATTTTCCTTATTTGAAGAATTTTTAAGCCAACAACAGCAACCACGCAGCCCATCTGCCCTCTGAACATGATGCTATTAAAGTGATTTGAGAGCCCCCATTCCCTCAAGAATGCTATTTCTGCTTAGAGTCCAGGTTTGCAGTCCTAATTCTCACTCGTCCCTTTTACTCCTCAATTTCTGAGCCTCTGTACTCCCCTCCCTCTGACCCCACTTCCTTAACCTCAGGTCTGGCTGACTCATGGGCTAAGACCCTTGCCCTCTTCCTGGGGTCTCTATGCTGTGTCCACGATGTCAACAGGAGATGCGGTTCTTGCCTCTACACCCACCACTCAACACATCCCATTTGGTTTTCCTGCGGCTGAGATGTAAAGCAAGAAAAGGATTTAGTTAAAAACCAGCATTTGGATGTAAGGCAGTGTCCAGCCACAATTCTTCGGGAGCATTTTCTTTTTAATCCCAGAACGTCTCAGGATATTGACTGTTCAGTGAGTGGGAGATACTTCCAGGCCAAAGACCTTTCCATAAACAGCACATTTGGTTTATTCCATTAATTGTGTGCTAGGTCCAGGATGTGTCTAAGCTTAGTACGTCCTTGCCCACTCTCAATCTGATGGCTTCCCTAGAGGCCTATGGCTGGATCTCCTTTCTTGCACAGAGCATTGGTCTCACTTTAGAGGGGATGCGTGAGAATCTCTCTGAGTAGCTGCTGATAGATTATGCTCAGGGGAAGGATTCAGAATAGTGCCTCTACCAGCAACTTCCCACTGGATGAGAAAAGATAGCAAGGGGCTGTGTTCTCCTTTGATTACTAGCTATATCCTCAGCTCTCCTCTTCACTTAATTTTCCTGCCTTAGGAAGAGAGCCTGGAGTGGGCATTAGGCTTGGAAAAGAGTTACCTTTATATCAGCCAGTTCCTAGCATCATTCCTAATCCCCTTATCTCCTCCCTTGCCCTTACTACACAGACCTAGCCCTTTTCAAACTCCCTGAACTTCTCTCCTTAAATGCATTTTCTGCTCAGACCCTTTTCTCCCAGGTTCCTGGTGATGCTTTTGAGAGTGCGAACACAGATGGAGGATGCTGTCCCTGGTCCTCCACCTATGAGGAGCACCAGAGTAGAACTAGTCATGTTGAGGATGTGTCATGGTTGATACTGCTGTCAGTATTAACAGGATCGAGAATCACCACGGGGACAAATGTTCATTTCTGCCAGAGATTTTCTAAGTTGAGCCACGTGAGGTGGGAAGACCCACTTCGCAAGGTGGGTGGTGCCATTGCATGGGTTGGGGTCTTGGAGTGGATGAGAAGGGAGCTGAGCAGTAGTGTTCACCCTTCTGTGCTTCCTGGGTGTGGATGCTGTGTAACTATCTGTTTCATACTCCTGCCACCATTACTTACCCACCGTGATAGACCGTATCCCTGTAAACCATGAGCTTACGACTTATCCACCATGATAGACCGCATCCCCGTAAACCACGACCTTTAGCAAACCCTTCCTTCTTTCCCTTCCTTCTTTAAGTTGTTCTTGCTGAGTCTTCTGTCGCAGCAACAGACAGGCAGCTAATACAAGACGGGTTTCTCTGACCCAAACAGTAGGCTATGTACCCCCACTCCACCAGAACCTCATTTGGGATCACCTACATAGTTCCAGAATCTGGCACAATGACCTGGAAGGCGAAGTGCCTTTCCTGCTAAATGGTTGACCTGGTTGACAATGGCTGCAGCTCACTGAATGGCTGAGTGAGTGTTTTTGCTTTTTTCCCCCCGTGCTTGTGGCTACCCTATGGCTTGGGGCTTTTATTTCTAATCACCACAGTACCTTGCTTTTCTCCTTGAGCCACCTTTTTTTCTGTTGTTTCCACTCTCTGTGGAGACACTCTGCACATTTCTTTCAGTTCTCTGGTGTTTTCTGGGTTGGCATTTCTCTCTAGTTTCTCTCCCATTCTGTAGCATTCGATAAGCACCCAGTGTTTCTTGTCACGTGTCATAGGAAGAACCAGTCTTCTGAAATCCTCAGGGTAGAAACTCCTGCTCCTTTTCTCACCATTGCTGTGTTTCATCCCCCAGTGACCTCTGTCTGGACTTTGCCACCAGGGATTCAAAAGCAATCAGCTTAGCTGCTGGAACGTCTTGCCCTGTAGGCCAGGTCACCTTTCACATGTGAATTTGCCTAATTGCTTGCCTAATTTCCTTTTTAAAAAAAAGATGTATGTATGTATGTATGTATGTGTGTATGCATTTTATGTATGCAAGTGGTCTGTCTGCATGTATGTCTTTATGCCAGAAGAGGGCATCAGCTCCCACTAGAGACAGTTGTGAGCCACCATGTGGGTGCTGGAAATTGAACTCAGGACCTCTAAAAGAGCAGTCAGTGCTCTTAACTGCTGAGTCATCTCTCCAGTCCCCTAATTTAATTCTGGGACTTTAGAAAATTTTCAATTATTTGGAGCTTCTTTAAAAATTATTTTATTATTCATTCATTTATTCACTGTGTGTGTGTGTGTGTGCGTGCGTGCGTGTGTGCATGCGTGTGTGTGTGTGTGTGTGTGTGTGTGTGTGAAAACATGTTGCAACATGCTGCAAAGGTCAGAGGAAAAACTTTCCAAGACAGATTCTTTTCCTTCTGACTTGTTGTGGCAGGATTTATTATTATTATTCTTAATTTATTAATTTATTTTGCCCCTGTCCCATGTACTTCAAGCCAACTAGCCTGTAGATTTTGAATTTTGGCCAGTTTGTCTCTGCCTCCCCTCTCTCTGTAGGAGTGCCAGGGTTATAGGTTTGTACTACTGCATCCGGCAAAGGGTGGGCTCCAGGGATTGAACTTGTTTGTCAGAGGTTTATAGTGAGTGCTTTTGCCTGCTGAGCCATCTCCTTGACTTGGGACAATTGAATGTCCATCTACTATTAGTTGCTGCAAGTTTTGGGACTCTTTTCCAACAAAAATATTGTGACCACCTTAAAAGCAGCTGGCTAGAGACACGGAGAGCAGGTGCTTGCGGCCAAATGCCAACAATAACAATCTTCTCACCTCCACTGTGGAAGCTTCTAGATCTCAAGGAGAAACAGACACTGGTTAATTAAAATGAAACCTCCTAATGTTAAACCTGAAGTCCTCACCATCAGGAACATCTGACTTCTTGTTGTTGACCTAGGGCTCCATCGGAGCCTTGGTAACGAGACACTAAAAGGCTTGGCTGTTACGGTTTTGCTTCAGCTATGAGGTGACACAACCCTTTTTCCTCAGTGCTCTCAGGAGATCAGCCAGTGCTGATTCCCTTACCAGAGTTTGCCCCACAGCACTCCTGTTTACTCCCAAACTCTGGGAGAGCAGAAATGGAGTGCCTTATCCCTCAGTTCCAACCCAGCAGTGGTCCTTAGGAGGCTCCCTTTTCTATCTCAACTGCTTCTTCCTGAATCCGGGGGCTGAGTATGGGAGCAGAAAGCTGTTAGCCTCCCAGCCTGTGGGCTTCATGTCACCTATCCGAAAGTTTGAGATCCTGGAGGCAACTATAAGAGACCCTAACTTGGGATGAGTCCCAGGTAACTGCAGCCATAGACTTTAGGCTTCAAGGACTGGCAGGACTCTTGAGACAGCAGCCTCCTTCTGCCTTGCAGAGATCAAGACACTTAAGCTGAACAGGCCAGTGACTTTCCTAGATCGGATGACTCTTCTGTCACTGGGTCAAGAGTAGACCCAAATCCTTTTCCATTTTACCTAAGCCGACTCCCAATCTTCACATACGGTTTTAGTTATCCAATGATGACCTGGGGACTGTTAAAGGCAACGCAGGCAACTTCGGTTGTATGGCACATATGACAAGGAAACATGAACTGGTTGGTGTAACTGATATCTACATTATTTAAAAAGTTAGAATGTACTGTTCAGAAAGCTTTCCAGATCATCCTTATTATTGTATTTTGGAAAATTAGAGTTTAAATGACTCTACATTTAAAATAAAAGGCTGACTCTAAAGAAAGGAGAATCTAATGTTATGTGACCACGGGAGAAAATTACCCTCAGTTGTTGATTATTGTCTAACCAGTGGTCTCAGTAGTAGGCCTGGTACATATCCAATGAACATAGAAGAGAAACAATTGGCCAGTTTGCCATGCCAAAGAGCTCCAGTGCCAAGTAACATTCAGGCCAAACAAGTTGGCACCTTAATGCCAGGGAGAAAATTGCCTCATCCAATCAAGCCCCAGAGAAATGCTGTAGGTATGACAGTGTAAGAAGAGACTCAAATTTCTTAGTCTCTTGGGGTCTACCAGATGATCCATGTTGGACTCCTCATTTGGCTGTGTCATAGTAACCTGACTGAGTACCTCCTGGGCTTCATTCAGGTCACAGTTGGACAGTTCTCAATTACCAGAAATCTTCAGAGTATCCACATGGAGTAGTGGCCAGGGAATCACTAGGAATGCTGCCTGGGTTAGCCTATAGAAGAGCCCTAGGTTCACAACTCAAGACCTATAGACAGATTCCCTGTGAACCTCAATTCAAGTCTTTGTGTATACAGTTTACATTTTCCTGGGAAAAGCCTTCAGTTTCTATTAGCATCTTACAGTGGTCTGTGGTGATGGTGCTGGCTAAGCCTGGGGAGTTAGTGAGGACCAACTGGGTCTTTGCCTGATACGCCTCCTCCAACCTGTGTTCCAAGACAGTGCCCAGCTTATAATCAGGGCTAGCAGATGTGACTTGAAGGCCTTTCTGGAAGTATCTCTCCTGTTCTTTCTCCTGTTTAACTGGAAACAGCTTGGTTCTCATTGTATCTTTGAGTGTAGACATGTGGTTATTCCCTTGAGAGAATCAGAATATTGAATCTTTTCTGGACTTGCTGGCAGAAGGTGAGAAAGGGTGGAGTCGTGGGAGGGCATGATGAGTAAGAAGGATGTACAAAGTGAGTGGAAGGGCAAGCTTGGATCCCCTGGGTGTCCACCCAGTATAGGATGGGACAGCTATTGATTCCCCCAAGAGGTGGAACTACCATCACTCTTAGACTAGGAAAGGCAAGAAACCAGCAATTTGTAGATGAAACACACTCTACAGCCTTCTCTGGTTATCCAAACACAGCTCTGCAGATCCAGAGATTTTCCCCCAAATACATCCAAGATGCCCAAGCCAGAGTTCTTCAAAAGTTCTGTCTCCCAGAGCATTACTTCTCTCCTTCAAAAAGGGAAGCATCTGTGGGATGACATGGGTCACACACCATCTTTCTGTTGCTCATAAGACTGGGTCCAAGATCATCAAATAACATGGCATCATTCAAGATCTTTCATCAGGACCCTGCTCTCTCTCTCTATACAAGCTTCTCTTGCATTACTTTATTTGCTTAACAAATACTTCTCTGGGTCAGGCAATGCAGTGGGGACTGAAGAGGGGCTGGTCAGGAGCAGGCACATAGTTCCTGCCTGTGGAATTCAGAATCTACACACATACCCAGTCAATGCCTGTGCAAATGACCTATGGGTTTCCAATGCAAAGGCTTTCTTCTTGGCATGGTACACTTTTCCTGTCTCTTTGCTGATCCACCGAGGCCAGTACAGCCTCAGAGACATGGCTGTGGCTCTTCTCTCCTTCTCAGTGATCTGTCTCCTATAGATACTTAAATATAAATCTATTCAAATTCCTTTTGCTTGTTTTTCAGACTCTGGTCAAAGTTCAACTCATTTATAAACCCCTTTACACCTTCAGTCTAACCTGCTTTTTCCCCTTTGCACTATTTCACAGATGTTAGTTTCTTCTCTAGCAGCCACTTCTATTTTCCATGATTTATTTATTTATTTGTTTTCCCTAAACCAGAGGACGGAGCATTTCATTTTCGGCTTTGCTGTTGTATTCTCAACACTGGCACCAGTTTTTAGAATATGAAGGCTCCTGCCAAGACAGCGGGATGGTGTCCTTTACCTTTTATGACTCTAGTCTTTTTAAAGATGCATGCTACTTGTGACCCTTTATATCTGTCTTGGTGATGGGCATAGTGCTCAATGAATGTTTGTAGAGTCCCTGGATGGCCTTTGTTGATGGAAGAAAATTGTATTTTGAATAAAATTCCTGCTTAATTAACTCACAACTATAAATACACTGTTAGAAAGAGAGAGATCTTAACTCAATTCCAAAACTGTATCTTCCCGTTCTTCAAGATGCTCATATTTACATGAAAATAAGAACATTCTCTAAGCAATTTTATACGGCTAAGTTGCAGGCACTTCATAAAATTATTACTTCCAGTACTTATAAAAACATTTTATAGAGTCTTGAAGGAAGAGCTTAAGCCTGTAACTCAGCTGCGATAGCCATCATTTCCACTCATATTTGTGGACGTGAGTCCGGAGCCAAACACCATCAATCCAAAGCCATGACATAAATAACCAAAATCGGTCTTCCTAGGAGGAAATGTGGGACTTTTTCAGGACGGTGTGCCCTTGCACTGAATTGAAAGGTGCAGTGAAGTCCGAGTTCTAGTTCTCTCCAGTAAGGTCATGGGTGAGCCAGTTGATGTTGGGGTAGTGAAAAGTGACCAGGGGAGCTCATGAAAGGGTTTGGTTCTGGGTGCTGTTTAATGCTTTCTGGAAAATTTCCCTACTTGGAAACTATGTACCATGTACTCTTGATGGTTACTGGTTCACCCATAGGCATGTCCACTGATTCTAGAGCCACCTTCCAGCAGTATGTAGGAATCTGGGTAACTACTTGTTTTCCATTCCTGGTTCCTACATGTCAACCTCTCTCTCCTGCCAACAACAGCCCCGGATGAGCCAGGGATGGGGTTGTCTGGTTCCTTTCCTCTTCTCTCAGGCCATAGAGAAAACTATCCTGGGCTCATGTACTAACTACCATAGTCCCTGATCTCTAGTGGATATGGGTATTTTAACTGTCAGAGTAGATAAAGCCAAGAGTATTAACAGCTCATTTAAAATGTACAGGGTGTCTTTTAGAATCTATAATATGGCTTCTAAGTACAGTGAGGCTAGCCAGTTTTACTATAAGGGATTGCAGCAATAATTTTTTTTTTTTTTGGTTTTCGAGACAGGGTTTCTCTGTGGCTTTGGAGCCTGCGCTGGAACTAGCTCTTGTAGACCAGGCTGGTCTCGAACTCACAAAGATCCGCCTGCCTCTGCCTCCCGAGTGCTGGGATTAAAGGCAGCAATAAATTTTTAAAACAGTAATAGTGTATTGATGATAGGCATCATTGTAAATGAGAATTGGTTATAGAACTGTCTTTCCTTGTAAATTTTGCAGCATTTAGGTACTTCCACTTTGCTTGAAGGAGCCATTTTTTTTCACTCTTCAAACTTAATGAAGTCTTCTGCAATTTCTCCTAGAAACTGTGGTACTTCTAGGGAGAAAACTAAGCTTGGAGTAGATCATTGATTTCTACACTTTGAGTTTCTTCTTTCACCCAAGACTCTCAGATCCTCTTCCCTAGATTCCATCTGAATCCCGAGCCCCTGTTTCCAGTGCACAAACAGACCTTCCTCCTGATGCTCACAAACTGGTTCATGCTTAAAAACCAAATCTAACTCATCGTCTCCCAAGGAACCCACTCTTCCTTCTTGCTCCACATGCAGACAATGGCAACCTTTCCCCTCAGTTGCTCAAGCCAGAATCCTGTTGGCATCTTCAACCACCCACTCTCCTAACTCCTCTACGACAGCTAAGCAATGGGTCCTGACCACAGAGCTTTCAATGTCCTGTCACTGTCTATCTCTATTCATGTCACCATCCCTGTGCCAGTCCTCCCCTCCAGCTGGCTTCCTGTTGTTGGTCTTACCCCTTCTGTGATGGCTTTTCCTGGTTGTCTGTTTGACTACATCTGGAATTAGCTAAAACCCAAAAAATGAAGGGGTGCTCCTGGAAGAAATTTTCACTTAATTTGAAGTGGGAAGATGCATTTCTCATCTGACTCTTTGAGATAGGAAGACGTACCTTTAATATGAGTCTCGAGGTGGGAAAACCGACCTCTAATCTGGGCCATGCTTTCCATAAGGACATGGAAGAAGGAAGCTTTTGCTCTTTGCTTGCTTGCTCTCTCCTCCTTAACTCTAGTCCTTCACTGGCATTAGACCCCAGTACTTTAGGGTTCTGGTATATTCTGAAGACCAGCTGAGACACCCAGGGCCTACAACTACTGGATTCTTGGACATTCTGATCATAGGTAGCCATTGTTGGATTAGCTGGACCATAGCCTGTAAGCAATATTAATAAATTATATATATACATATATATACATATATATATTCTGTAAGTTCTATTACTCTTAAGAACTCTGACTTATATACTTTCTAAGATATTTTTCACACTATAGCCTGAGAGAAAAAAGCAATCCTGATTATATCCCTCCCTTGATTAATTAAGCTCAGTGACCCTTCCTTGGTGAGGTACAAATTCTAGGAGATTGAACAGTAACTTGGTTTGGTAACAAGTTAGTTACATATTTTTTCTGATGCCCACCCAAGTATCTCACAAGTATCAAAGAAGAATAGGGAATTCAATCTACAAGATTTGAATACAAGTGTGCTTGTTAAGTCAATGGAGCGATATAGTATCTTTCACTCATTAACATTGATGTAAGGCTAGAATGGATGATGTACCCAGTGGCTGATGTGTTTACTTCTAGACTAAAAATGTGATTTCTAGGCAGCAACATATGCAATAAAAGTCTTCTTTAAGACTAAAGAAAAGAAACCATGCAGAATGTCCAGTGGCTCCACTGGAAGTTTTGACAATGGCTCAGAAAGTTTGGTAAAGCCCAGAAGACAGGAGACAGAAATGAAGATTCATGGGTAAAGTGGTAAAGAAGAATCTAAGCCAGGGACCACGGCAGGCATTCAAGGCTGTTTGAAAAATCTAATCTTGGAGCCAGAGAGATGGCTCAATGGTTAAGAGCCCTTAGGGCTGTTCTGACTGAGGACCCAGATTCTATTCCCTCACCCATATCAGATAGCTCACAATCACCTATTACTCTAGGTCCAAGGGATCTAGTACCCCCTTCTGGCCTCTGTGTGTGCCTGCATACATGTGGTATACATACAGACAAAATTTAAGAAGAATGATCCAATCCTGGGTGCAGGGTGGTTTTTTTTTCTTTCTGTTATCAAGGGCAACCATGTTTGTCATGTGTAACAGGAGGAGCAGGCTGCTTGTCGTCCCAGCCACCCGGCTATCTTACACCCAAAATAATCACACAGAAACTGTATTCATTTAAACACTGCCTGGCCCATTAGCTCTAACTTCTTTTTGGCTAATTCTTACATATTAGTTTAACCCATTTCTATTAATCTGTGTATTGCCATGTGACTGTGGCTTACCGGCAAAATTCTAACCAGCGTCCGTCTCAGGCAGGAGATCCATGGCATCTGCCACTCTGCCCTTCTCCCCAGCATTCAGTTCTGTCTACTCTGCATACCTAAGTTCTGTCCTATCAACTAGGCCAAGGAAGTTTCTTTATTCATTATCCAATGAAAGCAACACATAAACAGAAGGAACTCCTACACCAGTCATGGAAGGTTGTTCTTCAATGTTGTGATTCCTGCCTGACATGCCATCTGATACCTATTCCCACTAGGGGATTGCTTGAAATCACATGTCCAGAATCTTATTCATTATAGAGCATCTTACTGTAAAAAAAGAGGAAGACATGAAATTGGGAGGAAAGCATCAGGGGGAGCTGGAGCCTGGAGGGCAGTGATGATGGGTAGACATGATAAAAAATACATGGTATAAATGCATGATATTTTTTTGAATAAAAAATTTAAAATATAAGCTAACAATCCATGAGTGTGTAGCCCCTGCTAAGCTGATAATTCTACAGTGGAAGACCACATATCCAAGAATATTTTGGCCACACAAATTGATTTTGAAGGATTAAAAACAAAGGTCACAAAGTTGGGTGGGTAAGGAAGGGGGTGGATCTGAGAAGGGTTAAGGAGAGGGTGGTAGATATCATCAAAACGTGTTTTATGAAACTCTCAAAGAACTAATAAAAATAAATTAATGAAATAAAATCACTCCTTAGGAAAACTCTTAACCCCGAAGCCTCAGAACTTCTTGAGAAGCAAACAGTACTGAGGGAAAGCAAACTAGTTGTTTTGAATGTCTTGCTTTCTTTTAATATTGTAACAAATTGTCCACTGGACTACATTTAAATGTCCATATAAAAGAATATGTGTATCTTGTTTCTATAACAAGTTATTTAGCTTGATTTACTTGCTTTTGAGAGAGGGTAGAGCGGAAATGGTTCAAGGACTTTACAGATTTTCTTCACAGATAAACATATTCATCTAAGTAATACTAAAATTATTTACTCTCACTGCCTGCAAACCCTTATGGCATGAAGAGTCAAGTTGACTGGGCTACAAATAGGCAAAGATGTGACCATTCAGTAGGGCCCAGGTGAGGTGCTTTAATTTTTGGATTCCTGGCTTATAATGCTTCCTGTTACTTAGTATACTAAAACTTTCATTTGCAGTGATAGAAATTCCTTTAATTAGTTGGGATCTCTCAGGCAATCTACTTGAGAAACCATGGACACTTTTGCGATGAGCATCTTTAGCTGGCATCCAACCATCAAATATGTGGCCTGGTCCTTATTGTTTGAGCTCACGGCTTCCCGTACATCTCTGCTTAGATGCCCTAGGACCCTGATGGTGGCTAAGTCCAAAGTGACACACGTGGCTTTGCTTGTCGTCCAGGGCTTCCCCTTTGTAAGTAGTAGATAGCAACCGCTCATTTGTCAAAAAAATTATATAGGACAGAGTGATGCTTGATCTTGGTCTTCAACTTGATTAGATTTAGAAGCACCTGGGAGACGGGTAAGTCACAGCTTCACTTATGCCTGTGAGGATGTTTCTAGAGATTAGTTAAAAAGGAAAGACCTGCCCTGAGTGTAGGTGGAACAGCTGTGAGATGGAGTAAGAGAAGAGAGAGAAGGCTAGTTAGCCTTCCTTCTTGGATGCTATTAGTGAACACTATTGTCTCTTCCTAACAAGATGGACTAATGTCCCTAAAAACCTGAGCCGAAGAAAATCTTCCTGTTGAGATTGTTTATCTCAGGTATTTGTCACAGGGAATGAAAAGGTCCACAGAATCAATCCTGCCATCATCCTCTGCTCATCCCCAGTAGCTGACAAGTTTGACACTGCCCAAGTACTCAATGTCTACCCATTATCTAAGCCAAGTCCTAACACTTGTCACCTGCAAGAGCCTTCTCATAGGACTTCTGCATGTTTTTAATTACAGTCCCCTTTCCCAGGGATCATTTTAAAAATTGTAATTCTAACTTGGTGACATTTCTGCTCATCTGCCATAAATATCTTCGTGGACTTTGAGGTGAAATCTAGACTCCTTTAACATGGTTTAGCAGGACACATGATCTTCTGCTGTTTCTCTCTTTCCAAGGTTGCTCTGACCTTGCTCTGGCCACTGATTCATGGAATTCTTCTCTTTTTTAGACCTCCTCTCAGGATCCACCATGGAACATTCTCTGCATCGCTATCTCCTTTGTGATGTAAGCCCCTATTTGCTGCTGAGGTCTTAGCTTAAATTCTACTTCTTTAGGGAAAGGACCTCTGTTCCCCCTGTACCCACTCATATGCCCTAGAAGGAGTTGTCTTATTAAAAACCAGGCTAGGCTCTTCCATTACAGCATTTAACACAATTGTTTTCCTCTGAAAATGTGTGTGATGACTTCTTCAGTGTCTTTATATATATAAATTTCACTAAGAGAAATTGTACTTGACACATTATAGATATTTAATAAATGTTTGTTCATAAATAAAATGTATTGAGGTGTGTGTGAGTGGATGGGTGGGCGCATGCACATATATGTCTTTCTCTGTGTGTGCATGTGTGTGTAAGCCAGAGGTGGGCATGGCTCAACTCTCTCTACTACTCCCTGTCTTATTTTTTGAGCTCGGGTCTTTCACTGAACCTGGACCTCTCCACTTTAGCTAAGCTGGCCAGTCAATAATCCACCATCTCTGCCTCTCAGTGCTGAGACTACAGATGTGCACAATTATATCCAACTTTTGGTTGGGTGCTTGGATCCGAACCTAGGTCCTCCTGCTTTTCTGGAAAGTACCTTACCAACGAAGGCATCTCCCTGGCTCTTTACTGGGACTTTAAATATGGGCCATCATGTAAAATATTTTGCGAACCGTGTCTCATTAAATTCCACTGACAACTCTGTGTGAACACACAACATATCCATTTTACAGGTGAGGAAACTGAAGCTCAGAGAGTTTAATTCACAACTAAAATATCTGACTGGATGAAGACGCAAATCAAACTTGGTGTTTAAATTATATTTAATGTTTTAGATTATGTAATCTATGCAATCTGCCTCTGATTTTCTGGCTTTATGGTATAACTGGTAAACAGTATTACAGTAATATGAGTTTAAAAGCAAAATAATCCTCCAACAGCACAAGAAAATTAATCATACACACCTTAGTCCTATTTTTTTCAGAAAGCAGAATTTTATGCAATTCAGAACATTAAGAGTAAAATAAAATGGTTAAATGTGAAGAATTATGTGTTCAGGATAGATGTGTTTGGACATGGGTCAACTGTGAACAGCATGTTCTGTCAAAAACCTCTTATAAAATTTTATTAGGAAAATATACTTATAAAACAAGCAGGATTGGGTCAGAAAGTATGTTCTATAGTTTCAAATAAAAGACTGGGTGAAGTTAAGGACTATATTATACAGAGAACTATCTGTCATCCTATCTATCTATCTATATCTATCTATCCATTAGCCTATCATCTATGTAGCTCTCTTTATCAACCTAGTGTCTACCTATCATCTACTTAACTCTACCAAACTATCATCTATGTACCCATTGTTTTTTATCTATTTACTTATCTGTTTGAGGGTCATGCTAGGTAGCTCAGACTGGCCTTGAATTTACAATCTTTCTGTTGTAGCCTTCTGAACTAGGATTACAGACATGTTCCACTGTGCCATCCAGCATATTTGTTTTCTTTAGATGAAAAGGCTTCTATGAATTAGAAATAATTTATTTTAGGGTTATGAAGTTTGCAAACACATAGTGAATTGGTTTGTGGTGTCATCTATGGACAATGACTGTAACACCAGGGCAATTCATCAGATATGTTCACACATTTGTGCCAGCTTCTTGCTCTGTGTTACTGAGTTGCCTCAACTCAACCATAGAAGCTGCATACCACTTATCCCCATTTTACAGGTGACAAAAATGAGACAGAGGTATTTTGTAATTCTCCAGAGAACAAATAACCATTGAGTTCAGGGCTATGCCACCTGGTTCCATCCTGCTCTGTAGCCCTGACAGCACACTTGCTGAGCTCCGCCTGGCTGTAACCCACACTCTCTCCCTGCTGTGTGCTGCTGAGTGCCTGTGGAGGAACCTTCATTAGTAAAAATCAGGTCTTGACTTAGATAGCAAAAGCAAAGCAGGCTGAATCAGTGATTAAGATACTTCTAGAAACTTCTCATATAGATGTGTGTAGTGGCTTTCCATTGAGAATGACTTTGCCTGTATCCAGGCACCAAAACCATCTGAAAGGGATTATTGTAGCTGTGCTTAAAAATGGTTGTGTTTGAGTTGCAAATGCCAAATACATACAATCTGTTAAATGTTTCCATCATCAGTGTGCTCCCCACTGTGTGCCTGGTTTATGCAAGGGGTACTCACATACTCACATGTGTGTGACTGTGTATGTGCAGACATGCACATCGTAAACCAAAGCCAATTAGGATGCTATCGTCTAGAAACACAGATGTGATGGGTCCTCCCCAGAGCTGTCTTTCCCTTCCCTTCCTTTGGTCCTTCCACACCTTGTCTGCCTTTCCCTATTTTCTTCACCAAGAATTTGAAATTCTAAAAGAAAGGCTCACCTAAGAGGGCTAAGGTGTTCACAGATAAATCTTTATTTATTTTTACCCAGAATATCTGAAAACTTTTGAAATAGCCTTCCTGGGACTTGATGTAAGATTTAACTTACAGAAAAAGTGCCAAGTTTTTTTAAAAGAAGTAGAAGAATTAGCCACCCTGCCTTTGTGGGGGTGGTGATTGAGTCCATTGCACAAAAAGATACACACACCTTAAATGAGAAAGACACTAAGTGACACATACAGCCTGCTTCTTTTCCTTTTGTGCCTCTGAGCTCTTGGGGTAGAGTTTTGAGGTGACAGCCCCTTTGTCTTCTCAAGGCACAAAACACCCTTTTTCCTGTCAACACTCATCCCCACAGCACTGGCCTCTGTGTGGCACCACGACTTTAATTCTGGTTACAAGAACACATCGTAAACAACTGCAATTGTATTTCTAGTGCATGCTTTTGTGACAAGCCTTTCTTCATTTAAAAACCACCAACATTCTTCTATTTTATTTTTGCTTCAGAGAACAATTTTTCATGACATCATAGCATTTCATCATATGAGTCAAATGAAATATATTTGCCTACTTTGCTAATTTGAATGTCTTGGTTCTTTCCAAATTCTGTACATTATAAATAAACAAGAAGCAAATATATGTAAAAATTTTTGTATATATATATATATATATGGCATTCTTTTGTGTATTCCCTCAAGATATGTTCTTAGAAAAGGACTTATATATGATATGTATTTTCCTAAGTATTTGAACTCACATTCCTAAATTTTCCTTTGAACAGAGTACGCCTATATACATGTGTACCAGGATGAAGACTAGCTACAACCACAGTGAGGTACAGTGTGTATGTACTCAGTACAAGGTTCCTAGTCCTCACAACAACAGCTGGTTTTTCAAAATTAAGAAGTGTCACACTTGCCAAACAGGAGCTACAGTTGTCAAATTTTATGCACTAAATGATAGAAAATAATGTATGTATAATTAAAATTATTAGCAAATTGAAATCTTCACTCAAAAGTCATTGTCTAAAATACACATAAAGCAAAATACTCACTAATAATTTTTCAGCTGAAAAATAAAAGTCACAATGATTTGGACCAGGCAAGATGGCTCAGTGGATAAAAGTCCCTGCCACCAAGCCTGACAATTTGAGTTCAATTCCAGTACCCACATGGTGGAAGAAGAGAACTGACCCTTGAAGGCTGTCTTTTGCTCTTTACAGACATGTGCACACCAATATACACATGCACACACATACACACATGTGCACACACAAATTAAAAACTAAGAACGTTTCAGTGGAGAATTTAAAAGTAAAATTACAATGAAGGCAGCTTGCAGACATTGACAATGACAGCCCCATGTAAGAAGCCACAGTTGGGCACCACAGAATGTTAGGTGGTCTGTGTGTAGCCAGGGAAGACACAGGAGAGATCCAGGCTGATCATTAGACCTAGCATCTTTGAAGAGACCAAAAAATTAAAACATAGAAAGTAAAAATAAAGTCTGTGATTATAAAGCAGAAAATCATTTTACCAAATTGGAAAATTTAGGTTTAGTCAATGTCATGACCCCGAAATTGGACAGTTCCCTGAGAAGACTGACTGAAAACAAAAGGGAAAGACTAACTCTTACCAATAGTGAAAAAAGAGGTGTTTTCATTTAGAGGATTAAAGGCAATTGTGGGAGAAAACTAACTGATCTTAAGATTTAGGGTAATGTTTTTTAGATATTTGTATGATTTTATTCAAGGAGATATAAAGCTTTTAAATAATGGAAACAACCAGAATTTACCCCATCAAGTACTGGGTCCAAATTGTTTATTAATACTGATACCATATTAAGGTCACTTCCAAAGGCCTTAAAGGTCCAATGCTTCCCCTGTAGTAGGAGGGCCACTTGTTCATTTTCTGGCTGCCCAGACTCCCAAAATAACCACAGAGAAATTGTATTAATTAAATCACTGCTTGGCCTATTAGTTCTAACTTCTTATTGGCTATGTTTCACATCTTAATTTAACCCATTTTCATTGTTTTATATTTTACCATGAGGCTTGTAACTTACCAGCAAGGTTCCGGCATGTCTTCTCCATGGCAGCTTCCTGGCCGTTGGGCCATGCTGCTAGCACGAACTCTGGCTCTTTTGGGAGGCTGATCATTTAAATGGGGTTTGTTAGCTGAGTGCTACAACTTGCTTAATGGCAACATAGACCCACTGTGTGCCTGAAAATGGTGCTGTTAGCATAGCCCACACTAAATAGACCTCTGCCCTGCCATGTTGGACTGGGTGGAGCAAGCAGGCAGGGCCTTGTTTGCCCTAGCAATGCCACTGCTTAGGTTTTTAAGAAGTGCTTAGTATTTTAAGAAAAGGGTTACAGATATACTTCAGATGTATCTGTACAAATACAAATTGAATGGAAAAGACCTTTAAATGGGTCACAGTGTTGAATAAATATCTGTAGGCTTGAAAGAGAGAAGAAAAAAGAATCTAGACAGTTATAAAAAGAAGTAAATGGTTTTAGAAAAAAGGTAAAGTCTTTAAAGAGACAGAGTACAGACAGTCATTGATTAAAAGAAGTAAAAAAAAAAGTCACATAAAAATGCCATATACACAGAGAGTATGGATTATCTATACTATCGTGTTTTCTTTGAATTTTTTGACTGTGACTACAGGGAGACATTTGATTCTGGGGACTGTTAAGCTAAGCCTATATACATACATACATACATATATATATATATTTCAAAATATGGGTCTAAGAATATGTTGCTTTGGAAAAGAGGTTCTTCTTTTGTTTCTACAGAGGATGAGAACCTATGGAATATTTCCAGACTAATATGGTTTGATGGACCAAGATCCCCCAGAAAGGTTGCTCCAAACACCCCCAAAAATATTTCACCCAACAAAAAGCAGGAAGAAGTTTGGGGAGAACTATGCT
>JAQHUG010000204.1:843935-855082 GCA_028555095.1 Dicrostonyx torquatus
TCTTTGCTATATTGAATAAAGCAAAAGTCATCATTATTAAAGATAGCAGAATTCTGATGCCCAAAGTAAAAAACGTTTCCAGATAAAAGCAAAGAAAATGAGAAATATCAACTATCTTTAGCCACCAAAAGGCAAACATCCCCAAAGGCATTAGGTAGAAGGCAAGGTTATACAATGTAGCACTATATAATAGTTATATAATAAACTTAAAGTCATTGAATGCGTTTGTCTTTTTGCTGAAACACAGCATGACTGAGTGGGGCAGAACCTGGCGAATGTTTTTGTGTGAAGGGTCAGACAGTGACTATTGGTTTTGTAAACCCCAGAACTCTGACTGCTTAGCTCTGCCATTGCATGTGTGAAGCAGTTGTAGAGATTCAAATGAATGTGTGATCCAATAAACTTTATCTGTAGACACAAAAACTCTAACTTTAAACAAGTTTTCATGAAATACATTCTTTTGATTTTCTTCCAGTCACTTACAAAATGCAAAAATTATTCTTAACTCATGCGATACGCAAAACGGGGAGTTGGACTGGTCCAGAACTAACCCAGAGACAACAGTTAACTAGTACAGTTCAGCAGGAATTATCTCTTGTTTTAAGGGGGATCCTTGTCTTCATTGTCACAAACAGAAAACAGGTCTTTTAAGTTATAGCCAATTAATAGTATTTTACAAGATTAAATTAATGCAGCAAGAGAAGAAAAATGGAAACACATAAAAATGTTCTTTCTTAGCTATATACTGGTGATTTGTTACCTGGAAACACGATTATTGAAATCTAATAATATTGTGTGTGTTTGTGTGTGCACATGTGCAGTCAGGGACAGGTGTGCCAAAGCAAGTGTGTGGGGATCAGAGGACAACAACCTTGCAGGATCCAGGATTGAACTCGGGTCATCAGACCAGCATGCAAGTGCCTCTGCCTCCTGCGCCGTCCTGCCAATGATATATTTTATATTTAAAAAAAATCTCATTTCCTAAATTTTGCTTCTTTAAGTACCTAGAAACAGTTATCAGTGCAGTTGCAATGAGCATGTCATCCAATGGTGTGCCACTCCCTTCGAGGAAATAGCTGTCTGTGTGGCACACCTGAGGCTAGACTGGCCACAGGGAAGGCAGCCATGAGAAACTGCATAGCCATGTCACCAGGTCTTAAAACTCACCCATAAAGTCACCCTTGGCCAAAAGTGAGGCAAAGTGAGATTCAATAAGGCTTTACAGAGGATGGATAATAGCAATGGGATTAGCAATGTGTCTAATTCTATAAGTTTGTAGTGATTCTGAGAAAAATGAAACTCTTACTGATGTCTTTGAAGGATGTTAATTAACCACCTTAATTATTAATAATTAATGACATTAATTATTGAGAGATCAGACAAATAAGTAAGGGCTCAACATTAATACTGTCCTGTGTGTAGTATCTATACCTCAAAGAGCCGGTGAGCAATACTGCTTCTTAGGGATTCTTCCAGTTTAAGAAATGAAGACAGAATGCAGAACTAGAATTTCACCACTCTTGATAACTATTATCAGCATCTTTTTAATTTAAAAAATTTTAAAGGTTTTATTTCTGTCTTTCTGTCTGTCTATGATGTGTGCAGGTACCTTTGGAGACCAGAAAAAGGAGTCAGACCCTAGAGGTTGTGAGCATCCAGGTGTGGGCGCTGGGAACTAAATTTGCATCCTCTGGAAGAGCAGCAGGCGCGCTCCATCTCTGAGCTTCTCCAGTTCTGTTTGCTTGTTTGCTTTTGAATTTGGAAAGCAGTTTCTTGTGACAAAAATATAGTTGTCATCTTCTCACACATAGGCTTATTAATAATGCTGCTATTGCTGCTGTTGGGTGTGTTGCTTTTGTTATTTTCAATGAGTTGCAACTAAAGCCTTTCTCAGTTTTACTGTCTGAGACAGTAGATAATGGAAGATACAATCTGCAAAGACAAAAGCCTCCTGGAGGTCCTGTGTGATCCGAGGCATGCATCCGGGGCCCGGTAACGTCTGAAAACCATTGTCCACTTATTGAGAAGACTTCCAGGGAAATTTCAAAAGTAAAGAACTCAAGACAGAAATAAATAGATAACTCAATGGATGATGCTTGAGCATTTCCTGGGCCTGGCTGGTGCTGAAGCAGGAGAGGAAAGGACCTCTTCAGACTATCAACCTGACTGTTTGATTCAGAATCAGGTTGCTGCTGTTTGCACCTACAGAAGGATAAGTCTTAAATAGCTTCTGTTTAAAATTAAAATTTCTAGTTAGTGTACAAAATAATGGGCTTCATCACGAGGTTTTCATTCATGTATATTATCGGTCTTTGCTTGTATTCAGCCCATTAGCCTCGTGTCTGCCTCCCTCTCTCACTGAACCCGGCCATCTCTCTAAACAGTGGGTGTTCTAACAATACCCCAGTGTCCAGCTGGCTGGCTGAGCAAATTTTCATTTTCAAATTGTTTGTATTTATGTATTTAGTGTGTGTGTGTGTGTGTGTTTGTGTGTGTGTGGGTGTGGGTGGGTATGGCTGTCACAGCTCAAGTGTGGACGGAGTTCAGAGAACAACTATTAGAAACTGCTTCTAGCCTTCTAACCCATCTGTCCCAGGGATCAAACCCAGGTGGGTCTTCAGGCTTAGCAGTCAGTACCTTTACCTCCTGAGCCACCTTGTGGGGTCAGTTTGGGAAAATGAACTTCTCCCATTCATAAAAAGCAGTTTCTTCCCCAAGGTGAAATGAATGCAGTATGAGAAGGACTGAGAGCACAGTCGGCAGATTCGCATGCGCGGTTTCTCTGCTCCTGGAAGTCGGGAGCCGCCGCAGCTCTTACCCACCTCCTGCTCACTCTCATTTACCTTTTATTCTTAGGACATTTTTCATCTCCAGATTGTTTTCCCAGGCAGAGATAATAATTCCATTTTATTGACATGCCATTTAATATATGTGCTGTGAAAGCAGGCTTGTTTGGGTCTCTGGAACCTAATGAAAAATGGAGCAGGCATGCTATCGGAGAAAATGCAATTTATAAGATACGTTCATAAAAAGTTCATAAAAAGGATGTTTGGGAGATTATGTAGGTTACCGTTCTTTAGATGGGAGGGAAACATTTTGTAGGAACTTTCTAAAACATACCCATATCAAACCATGTCAAAACTGCACCCTCTGTCCATGCTCCCAGAGGTCCTTTGAGCTTCTTATTTTGTGTGTATCAGCACAAGCCAGTTTACTGTCCTTTCTGCTCCCCCATGTCCAGAGAGAGCTTCCCAGGAGATGCTGTGATTATTGCTTTCCAACTCTTACACAGAGCCTTCTAAGTACAAATTTCCACAATGGAGCTCAAATTTAATTAGCTGGAAATTTCTGAGAGTTATCTGCATGATGCAGGTAGCTGCTCAAAAGTTCATTGTTGGGCTCCAGCCGTGATGCAGTCATGGGTGGTGACATACTTTCCTGATGTAAGAAAATAGCTGATAGAATTGGGCACTGCACAAACTTGCTACTGGTTTCAGCTTTTAGGGTTTTGGGCTCCAGAGGAGAAAAAAAAAAACACATCTTGGAATGAGCTTTCTCTCTCTCTCTCCTTTCTCCTCTCTCTCTCTCTCTCTCTCTCTCTCTTGCATTTTGTACCTGTCACAAAGGAAGGGAGGAGCTTGCACAGAAGCATACCTTGGGTGGAAGAAGTGCAGACTGTTATTCAGGGATGCAGAGATGGATGAAGCACACAAGGCAAGGGTTGGAAGCAGATGACCATGCGGGATGTGCCAGCAATCTGAAGACGGGCCCTCGTGGACCAGGCTAAACAAGCAAGAGGTGACAACTACAAGGGAACCAGGGGATTTGTTGATACTTGACTTTAAGCTTTGCTACTGCTCTTGGGCCCCTAAGAGACGCTTCTCTGAGGCCTCATCTAAGTCTAGATTATGAGATGAAGTTTCCACTCTGTCCTGTTTCACTTTTAATGTGTCCACATGTGTGTAACCTCTTGAATTGCTCTTTAAGACATAGATGGTAATTGAATATTTTGATGATTTTCTAATAAATTCAATAATGTAGATGGGTACATACTTTAAATAGACAAGTCTTCAAAACCTACTCAAGAGGATAAAAACAATTGATCAATTTATAAGGATATATAAATAATTTAGGATTGCCAACAAAAGTAGGATAATGTTGGCAATGTTACACCAACTTCATGGCTTATGAAGATGATGTAGTCATTAAAGCTGTATTGTGTTAATGAGAGGATAGAGGAATGGATGGACAGAAGAGGACAGACTCAAGGAACAGACTATACAAGTGTAGTCAAATTGGATTTTCGACCAATGTTTAAAAGCAATGCAATGGGAGAAAGTGTTTCCGATGAGTGGAAAAGAGAGACTGAGTATCATAATAAAGTGATGATCATTTATTTGTTCTTTATATTGTACAGCAAACCTTAATTCTATATGGGTTTGTAAACTTAAAGACAGAAAGGCTACACGAACTTTCTTCATTGTAAAGATTTGTTTTTATTTTATGTGTATGAGTGTTTGCCAGAATGTGTGTATAGGTATCATGTGCATGTCTGGTGCCCTCAGAGCCAGAAAAAGCTGTCAGATTTCCTGTAACTGCAGTTACAGACGGTTGAGAACTTCCAACTAGACACTGGGAAATGAACTTGGGTCCTCTTCAAGAGCAACAAGTGCTCATAACTGCTGGACTGTCACTCCAAACCCCTGACTACAAAGCTGTTTACAAGAAGATAGGGACATATCTTTGTGGTCTTAGATCAGGAGAATTTTTCATAGTACATAGAACTCAATAACCACTGAACTAGATCAATCAGCTTGATAAAAGAGCATTAAAAACGAGCAGATAAAATAAAACATGGGAAAGAAGGCAGGTGTTATCAGTATCTTGTGTGTAGAAGGCGTGCATGGAGGTAACTACTCAATAATAAAGGGCCTATCCAAAGAATAGAAAAAACTGAATAGACAGAACAGGAAGATGCACAGCTTGTTTAAAGGAGCATAAAAATATACTTAGTATCTGCTGGTCCGCTTTCTGCTACTACAACAGAATATCTGAGATACTATCCAATCAACTTAAAAAGAAGAGAACTGTGTCTTGGCTCATGTTTTTGGAAGGTTTGGTTTGTGGAATGGTTTGAATAAGAATGTCCCTCATAGGCTTAGGTTTGCCACCAGCTTGGTCCTGTTGGTGGTGCTGCTTGGGAAGTTTTAGGAGGCATGGCTTTATTGGAGGTTGTGTGTCACTGGAAGTGGGCTTTGAAAGTTGAAAGGTTCAAGCTACTCCTGGTTTGTTGTCTCTGCTTCCTGCTTGTGATTCAAGATGTGAGTCCTCAGCTTACTGATCTTGCCACTGTGTTCCCTGCCATGAGGGACCCTTAATCCTCAGGGACTGTAAACCAAAACAAATTCTTCCTTAAATTGCCTTGGCCATGGCATTTTATCACATTGACAGAAAATTAGCTAATAATAAATAGTATGTGACAAACTGGCCCTTGTGTGGCTCCAGCATCATGGTAACAAAGCAGATCACCAAGGGAGTGTGTGGTGGAGGAAGCCTGTTTACCTCATAGCAGATGCTAGTCACAGGGAGAGAGGAAGAGGCCTGTGTCCCACAATCCCCTTCAAGGGCACAACCTCCCATGACCTAAAACTTCTCATCAGGCCCCACATCTTAAAGGTTTCTGCCAGATTCCTATGGCACCCCAAACTGAGAACCAAGCCTTTAAAACACAGGCCCCAGGGAACCCCTTCAGTTCCACACGATAGTGGCGTCTTTAGTCATGAGGGATGTGGACGTTCCAATCCCAATATGATACTACTAACACTCCTGTCACTTTGAGAGATAATACAAAATGTGGTTTCTCAAAAAGCTGAACCGATCTAGCGGTTTCTTTCCTTGATAGTTAAGGGAAATACAAAGTATATAACCACACAAGGGCTTGCACTTGCATATTCAAACATTATTTGTAAGAAAACACCAAATTGGAAACATACACACACACACACACACACACACACACACACATGCTCGTTGAAAATTATTCTCTGTATACATGTAAATATTTCCAGAATAAAGCAAGTGCAAGCTGCAAGCCTCACATGGATGCATCTCAATATCACTGTGATGAGGGAATAAAAAGAGAGGCCTCTCCTGGATGACTCTTCCACGGAGAGTGGATGTGATAAAGAGACAACAGCATCTGCCTGGAGCCTGAAATCCCATCGCCACGGGTGGCATGGGCATCTGGTTTAGTTTGGAATCACCTTGACACGAATGACCATATATAGTAGAAATCAGTACACTGAAAGTTTGGGTCTAGCTCCACAATGACATAGACCACCTCTGTGTGTCTACTTGGCAGAACAGAGGACAGCTGTGGGAGAGTCCAAATGAAACGAGTTATGAAAATAATTGTAATGATAAGGGCTGATGGAAATTTAATTTATTCTTATTGTTTGACATTAACAGCTGAGAGAAGCCACAAAATTGGAATTTCATAGTTCATCAGTGAGCACAGCGATGGCTTTGTGTTGAAAATAGCTTTGAAGACACACACACACACACACACACACACACACACTGATTTCCACAGATTTTGATTTTAACATCTGAGACAAGGCCTAGGTTTTTCTTCCAATGCCTTTGGTGGTTGTGATGAGCACTGCAGGTTAGGAATCGAATCCTGACAGATCAAGTAGATGGCTATTCTTTGTGGACGAGGAGATCTCAGGTACGTTGACACCAGTTTGTCCCCTCATTCTCTCTTCTTAGATTTCCCTAGGCAGACTCAATATAGTCCTGTCATTGTCATGGTTTGCCTTGTCAACTTGATATAACCTGAACTCATTTAGGAAGAGACTCTCCATGAGGGATTGTCTACAGTGGGGTAGCCTGTGAGCATGCCTTGGAGGATTTTCTTAACTTAGTTGTAAGAGAGAAGACCCAGTCCACTGTGAGCAACACCATTCCCTAGGCAGGAGCCATGAACTAGGTAAGTGTGGAACACTCTATCTGAGCACAGGTAGGCAAGCGAGTTAGCATGAACACATTCTGTCCTTGACTGTGGATAGGATGGGACCAGCTGTTTGAAGTTCCTTACAAGGGTGGGCTGTAACACAGAATTATAAGCTGAAACAAACTCTCTCTCATATATATATAAATCACAGCAGCAGAACACAAATGGTGCTTTATTTCATTCTCCAAGGTATCACAGCTGGTTAACAAATTAACGTGAATAATGCAGACTGGCTAGGATCTACAAGGTATAGCCTATATCCACTTTAGAGCAGATCATTTGTGTCTCCCATTGTTACAGCTAGACCATGGCTTGAAGCAAAAAAGGGACCTAGGAGCAACTGTGTGGCCATTCTGTGCCCAGAACTTTTCAAATGTGGTTCCTATATCATCTCATTTAACGTTTCTGAAGAAAGATGTTAATAGCTCAGAATTTCAAAATAGAAACAGGAGTGTGAGGTTAAGTTACCTACCCCAAACCAAGTAGGCAGAGGTGGGTTTGAACCCTGACATCCGACATTCTCTCCTGTGCTCTGTTCAAACAGCAAAGTGCTAACTCCATTTCTATCTTTCCTCCTTTGAAGGATGAGAGAAAATCATTTCCATGGGCTCTTTCCTCCCATCCTTGCCCTCTCCCCCTCCACAATACACCCCTGCCACGGGGGCTGTCTCCTTCCGTACTTTTAGCTCAATTAGACTCATTTAGCCTCCTGTGTTTGAACCAAGCTCTCCCTCCACAGCCTTCCTGACTCCAGATGCTACGCTCTCACACCTAAGTTGACCTTCTGTTTTTCCTCATTCTTGTAGGCTAGCGAATCGAAGAGCGTAGATAACCCCTCGTCCAGTTCATAGTCCCTCTAGGTGGGAGAGAGAGCACTGCTCACGCTTTCTGTAACTTCTGGCCGAGTTTTAGTGGAATGTAAGTAGAACGCCAGAGCCTGACCGGAATGAAAACACTCCAGCACTCAGGGCCCTGTCCAGGCAGTGAATAATGGCTAAGTGAGTTGTCATACAGTAGGGAAAGAGATGTCAGGCCTCGATGCAGGGAGACGGAACAGCCTACAGTTTAGTGCAGACCCTCCAATGCCACGGTTTGCTCCCTCAATTTCTTCACTTCAGTTGCACCTGAGTTCCCGCATTATAATACCTGCCACTCACCCCCGAGGATGCACCAGGGGTGAGGCTGGGAAGAGGGGAGCAGTGGACCTGGCGGGGACAGAAGTGGTGGATGGAAAACCTTGGGAAAGAACAGGCTTTGAATCTTCAAGAATGATAAGTGGCTTAGGAGAAGTGAATTAAGAAATGGGGGAGACTATTGCTATGATTTACCAGAGCAGGTGCTGGTGTGCACCACTTAAAGACAGGAGAGAAATAAAGACTATCGGAAGAGGGCAGGGCTTGGCCATGCAATGGACTACATGACTTTTCATTTACTTTATTTCATGCAGATGAGTGTTTGCCTGCATGTGTGCATGTGTACCATGTGCATGTAGAATCTGCAGACCTGCGCTTGATCCCAGAACGCATAATAAAGAGTCCCATATGATGGCAGCATGCGCTTGTAATCCTGCATGAGAGAGGCGGAGACAGGAAGATCCTTGGGGCTTCCTAGCACCCAGATAGCCTAGCTGGTGAGCCCCAGCAACCCTGCTTTAGAATACAGGGTGGATAGCCCTCGAGGATGGCAACGGAGGGCTTTCTCTGACTCCCACACACAACCTCACACTCCCCTCACATCCACACAAGAAAAATATGTGTGCTAACTGAAAAATCCAGAAGCCTTTGAATCATCAATTCCTTCACAAGGAGAAAGCCTTGAAATCCTTTCACGCAAGTCGTTATTTCTCTTTATAAGGCTCACGAAGCTAATCTTACTCACTAAGCAGGGCTTCCTAAAAACACCGGCGTAGGAGTCTGGTGGTGCACACTTATAATCCCAGATATTCTGGAAGGCAAGGAAGAGCCCCAGTTCAAGACTTGCCTGTATAATTTTAAAAGAAAAGAAAAAAGCGTCTAGCATTGGGCATATCAGTCAACTCTCCAAATTTTTCCTATAGCTAGGACTAGAATCTTTATGAGTCAAAGACTTCTAGAAATTTATTCCTCTTCTTTATCCATGCGATGAGAATGCTCATGCTATATTCCCAGGTCTTGTGTACTGGTAGAGGTACAAGAACAAAGGGGGTGACTAAGCCCATGGGCGAGGAGATCTGGGTTGAAGAATCAAACGGATGCACGTGACTAGCACCTCGAGGCTCAGAAGAGTGGTTTCGCTCTGCTCCGCTGCTTCCTTCTGACTTGATGGGAAGGAATATCTTCCCTGGCTAGTTGTTGCTAATTAGAGTAAATATCACCTTATCTGGGAAGTTGTTCTAGAAGACTGGGCTTCACAAATCACTTCCTGTCCATCAACCCTAACCTTTTAAGGGAAGGACTAAGGGTTGCTCAGCTCTGGGGCTTCTGTGATGTCTTGGGCAGGTGGGGACCTGGTTGAATGAAGAGTCCTGTGGGCAGAAAATAGCAGGAAGGATGCCCACTTTGGTAGGACAGTAGTAGGACCCGAAGTGGGAACGTGCGCCAAAGGTTCAGAAGAGAACAGAATAAGGACTGTGGGGACTGAGGAAGGACGGATGTGACAAAGGGGCCAAGGTGCATCCATCTTTGCCCCTCATCTATGAACTCTGACCCTACCTCTTCCTTTTCAAGCTCTTACTTGATGGACCGCTTTCTCTGCCATCACCTGTTCCTCTCTGGAAAGACACCCTTCTCAAGTCCCTCACATCAGACACATGACTGTGCATTCTGCACTGCTCTATTTTCCCAAGTTCATACCCTGAGTATCTAATAGTTCCTTGCTTAAAAATTAGAACAAAGTGCACGATACACAATGAGCTGTTTTAGTCTTGACCCCGTTTCTCCTGTTCCCCTCCAGTCCTGCACATGATCATTTTTATTAGTTTCTTGCTTATTCATCTACTGTTTTATTTTATGGAAATACAAGAAAATATGTTGATATATTCATACTTCTGACATTTTCTATCAAAAAGATGGCATGCTATATGATTCTACGTGGGTTTTTTAAAAACTTAATGCAACCTGGACCTCTTATTTCTGACCATACATGAAGATCTTCAGCCTTATAGGCTGCTGTGTGTATTTGTGTGTGTGTGTTTATTCAACCCATTCCTAGTGTTGTATAGCTAGGTTGCCCATTTTTCACACTATATACACTGCTGAAACAGCAGCTAACCATGAAGAGCTTGTCCTGCTTCTTTACATACTTGTTTTCTTTGTTTCCATGGTAACTTGGCTATTCTCGGGACTCTGCAGTCCACATCTGTGGCAGTGATGAAGCTCTCCTGCTCATATTTGTCTCTCTGCCTGCTTCTGGATGCCTGCCTGACATTCTGGTGTTGGTATCCCACAAGCATCTCAGCTGTCTCTAAACTCACATTGATCATTTCTTTTGAATTTCTCTGCTATTGTCTCCTCCCAGTGAAGAGGCTACACCAGCATGCCACACTGTTCTCACTGAGCTGAGCAACCTCAGCAGTCTATATCAGACAGAACAATAAACTTGGTCTTGTTTCTTGCACGGAGCTTTTTATTCTTCTTTGTTAATACCATTGAGCTCCTTGGTCTCACTGTGTATTCCTGTCTGATTTGAAACTCATTATGTAGACTGGGCTGCCTTACAGACCTGCAACAACCCCCCTGCCTTTACTTCCGTGTGCTGGGATTACAGGGTATATTACCATGCTTGGCTATACCTAGATATTCATAAAACAATGAATAATTAACCAATAATGAAGTTGCTGAGAAAGAATTCAGTAAGACAATCCCAACTTCAAGCATCTCACAAAGAAAAAATTACTTAGGCACAAGCCTAGTCAAGGTGGCAAAAAAGCTTATTCATTGAAGACCATAAATCACTGAGGAAAGAAGAAGATGAAAGGATAGCTCAGGTCCATGGATCAGCAGGCTCAAGACTGTTAAAATGAGAATATCACTGAGAACAATCTATAAACTCAATGTAGTCTCCATCAAAATACATATCTCACAGCTCTAGAAAAATAACCTTAAAAGTCCCTAATAGCCAAAACAACTGTGAGGAGAACAAAGAGCTATTCAAA
>JAQHUG010000204.1:856452-875944 GCA_028555095.1 Dicrostonyx torquatus
ACCCTTAGCCATGATGAAAATGCATATGAAAGCCACACTGAGATTTTGCCTCAAGTTAGAATAGCCATCACCCAGAAAACACAAAACCACAAATGCCGGTGGGGATCTGGGGAAAACGAATCCTTCTGTATCCATGGAAGGAACGTGAATTAGTCCAGTCACTATGGAAATCAATATAGAAGTTCTTCAAAGAACTAAAAGCAGAATTGTTGTATGATCAAGCCATATTGTTCTTGAGTTTGTACCTAAGGAACCTACGTAAGCACACGGTTGGTGGAGGTGTCTGCTTACTGTGTTTATTGAGGCATTACTACAACAAGATACAGAATCAGTCCAGGCGCTTGTCAGCACACGAAGGGTAGAGAAAATGTGTATACATATATGCATATATAGAGTTATAGTTATTAGAGAAGATGTGATGTATACAATGGAGTACTTTACTCAGTTGCAGAAGTGTTATATTCAGGACAGTGCTGGAACTAGAGGCATTGTGGCACCTGAACTAAGCCAGATATAAGAAGACAGATATTACGTGTCTTCTCTCTAGGTGGAACTCAGGATGAAAGTCGATGGGAAAGTAGAAAAGGCACTACTGAGAGGAGGGGCCAGGAGCAGAAAGGTAAGTGAGGGTAAGGAGGGTAGATGTTTATCAAAGTACGCCATATGGTGCAAAAAATGTCACGAGGAAACTTTGCATTCTGTGTAATTAATACACAGTGGCCATAAAAGCCAAAGGGCATCCTCAGAATATGCTATGAGAAATATCCTAATATGAGGGAATAAAAAATATATAATATATGCGCATATATACAGGCACACACATCAATCTAAAAATAATAATAACAACAGTAACAAATAAGAATTAATTTTTCACCTCCCTCTATGTCACTATTACAATTACATAAAAAGGTTAGAGAAGAAAACTCCCACCCTCTTAGAGGGTCATCGTACCCCTCATTGAGAATGTAGGTTTTTCCTGGGAATAAAGGGAAGCTGCACTACTGTTTGTCACCAGAGTCCAAGGCTCTGCCACCATTCACCATGGTCCCCTCGGAATCTGCTGTGATGCAAAACAATGTATAAGCCTGCCGGTGCATTTGCTGACCTTGCTTCTGCCGAGCAACTTTAAAGGGCACTTCCAGTCTCACTGCCTGCTGTACCCGAGACTGAATTTTATATCACGGCTCGTTTGAACCAAAAGATGTCTCCTAGCTCCCACTGCTTGGACGATGCCATTTTCTCTGCCTAGAGGACTTTTCTTCTTGGCTCTAACCTAAAATGTATCAGTTCCCAATGCCTGGCATCTCTGAAAGTGTTGCCTAATTATCCTAAAATCCCTAAAGCCCAAAAGAAATCATCTTAAGAGAGGAACTAGAACCAGGATCCTGCCTGGAATCAGCAGGGAGCCACCTTCCTGCCTTCCAACAAGCCTGCCATCTTGTCTTTAGAGGCCGAAAGGTAAGTACTTCTGGGACAATCAGTATAGTAACAGTTTATAAAATCGGAAAGTCTTATATACATCTGTCAAGCACATAGTGCATGTGCAGTCAATCAAATGGAACTATATCAACTTTTACTTTTAGACCGAGAAATGTGCTAGACATGGGATGTTATCTGCTGTTGAGGAGAGGAAGAAGGGACAGAGGAAGGGAGAAAATGAGAGAAGGGGGATGTGTTGGTTTGAATGTAACTGGCCTCATGATCTCACAGGGAGTGGCACTATTGGGAGGTGTGGTGTTGTTGGAGGAAGTATGTCGCTGTGGAAGTTTTGAAGACTTATCTATGCCCCAGTCATGCCCAGTGCCTCAGACCCTCAGACCACTTCCTGTTGCCTGCCTATCAAGATGTAGGACACTCAGCTACTTCTCCAGAACCGTGTCTGCCTGCATGCCGCCATGTTGTGCTGCGACAATAATGAACTAAACTTCTGAAATGTAATTGAGCCACCACAATGAAATGTTTTTCTTTATAAGAGTTGCTGTGGTCATGTATCTTCAAAGCAATAGAAATCCTAAAACAAGGCACACACACACACACACACACACACACACGCGCGCGAGAGAGAGAGAGAGAGAGAGAGAGAGAGAGAGAGAGAGAGAGAGAGAGAGAGAGAGAGAGAGAGAGACCCGAAAATGAATTATGGCTGCTGATTTAGTCTTAACACATGCAGACTAAAGCCAGCTACCCACACCATGGTGGCAAAATGAGAATCTTAGACATGGCTTGTATCTCCAGTCTCCTTGCTGTTTGATTTTGGCAAAGTTCACAATAAATTTGGGCCTTCCATTTCATAGAGGGTTAATGGAAATTCCCTCAGATTACAGTTCCTTCTTCAGTTCAGAGCTCCTGATTTTTGTCACAGCTGTGGAAGTTTGGTTCTGAGGGGGAACTGGCTGTCCTGTAATTTCCTGCCTGTCCCTGAACAGAGGCCCGCTGGACCATACAAGTCCTTTCTTATGGCCAACTATTAATACTTCAATATGCTCAGAAGCCCTGTCACTAACACCAGGATCTTGACCCATTGTGGTCACCACCAAAGCAATTTTACAAAGGGGACACCGTGTGATTTTTATTAATTCAGACAAACTTTGCTTCAGACTAATTTCATGCTGCATGTCTGAATTCCCACTGAGTCGATCAAGACTGCAGGATTTTTGTTTTCTTTGCTCCATCTGAAGACTTGGTGACAGGCAACAAGCCTGAAGCAGCTGCTCTGCCTCGCTGGGGAGAAAGGCTGCACGTGTTTCCTGAGTGCAGCCATCTGCTGGAATTTTCTAGTCATGGGCACAGGGATGAGGTAGTGGGGAGTGCTTTCAAGACGCTCAATGAAAGGCAACTAATTGCTCTTAATTACTCTCAGAATGTTCTAAAACACTCAAGTGAGAAGGGACACTTGGGGGCAGCTAGATGGCTCAGAGGGCGAAGGC
Organism: Dicrostonyx torquatus; assembly: GCA_028555095.1. NCBI lineage: Eukaryota > Metazoa > Chordata > Mammalia > Rodentia > Cricetidae > Dicrostonyx > Dicrostonyx torquatus. The sequence continues at coordinate 859,380 of JAQHUG010000204.1, forward strand.
ACTTGCTGCCAAGCCTCCTGACCTGCATTGTTCTTCGGGACTTGAATGTTGGAGGGAGAGAACCAACTCCCACAGGTTGTCCTCTGATCTCCACTTGTGTACCATGGAATGCCTCCTCTCCTCCCAATAAATAAGGAAAATGTGAAAAAAAGGAAGGTCTTCATAACATACCAATACCACTGTGATTTGGTGATGGTGTTCTGGCATGATCCAGTTTACAGCTTGCCCTGTGATTCTGCTTGTAGGAAATTGACTATGCATAATATACCTATAATCAAACACCCATAATAAGATAGCACAGTGACTCTCAGGCAGCCGTTCTCAGCCTGTGGATCATGACCCCTTTGGGGGTTGAATGACCCTCTCACAGGGGTTGCCTAAAGGCCATCGGAAAACACAGTTACATTACAATTCATAACAGCAGCAAAAGTACAGTTAGGAAGTAGCAATGAAAGAATTGTATGGTTGGGGTCACCACAGCATGAGAAACTTTATTAAAAGGTCCCAGCTCTAGGAAGGTTGAGAACCACTGCCCTAGAGGATCCCAGAAGCCACTCTTTGGGGTCCGTCCTCCTACCCTAGCATGCCCAGCTCCGCATAATCACATATGCTCTCATGATTTTCTTCACTGAATGGCAAGTTTTGCAACTACGTTTTAACCAGCGCATTCCGTATTCAAGTGAGACGGAGAAAATTGCTTTGATTTCAGCTGCTATCAAGCAATCCTTGGAAAACCCCTAACACCCTCTCCCCCAAAGGAAAAAAAAATCAACATTTGCTTGGTGTGGCATTTTAATTTTCCATCCTTTCTCGGCAATGTATGGAGCTGGTGTTCAGGGCTTCACTGATGCGCAATCATGAATTTAGAGGAATGTTTTGAACCCACAAGGGACATTCTATAGCCCTGAGTTGATTGGCAAACTGGCTGTGACCATCATTATTTTAATGGGCTCTTAGGAGAGAAACGATAATGTGGAAGGCTGTATCCTGCCTAGGGAAGCAGCTCACGCTCTGTCTGTGTAAAGACAAATCATTCCTGGCACTAGTCTCCCATCATTTATGGCCACTGATATCCATCCATTCAGAGACCACTCTTAATATGTTTCTTAGCTCTTTGGTGAGAGGAACTGGTGCTTGGACATCAGCATGGAGGGGTTCCTTAAGAAGTCAGAAATAGAGCTTGAAGTATGATCTGGCTACATTATCCTGAGGCATGCACCCAAAGGACTCTCGGTCCTACCAGAGAGACACGAGCCCTTGCATGTTCATTGCTGCTTCATTGACAAGGGTTAGGACACAGAGACAGCCTAGACGCCCGCCAACTGAGGGACAGACAGCAGAAATGTGCTACATATACACAATGAGATTTTGGTCAGCCGTAAAGAAGGAAAAAATGAAATTAAGGAATTTTCAGGAAATAGATGGAACCAGGAAAACTACACTGAGTGAAGCAGCCTGGTCAGGAAAGATAGATGCCACACATTCTCCCTTCCGTGCCTTTCACAGCTTCGTTCTTTAGGTTTGTGGTGTAACTTGGAGCACCTCATTTGGGGATGGAGGAAGATTCTCAGTGGCATGGCCCTGAAAGGGTGATGTGGTGATCTATGGGTACCACAGACGTGTTTTGTTTGGGCCAACACAAACATTTTATGAATTTATTCCATGTCAATTTTTTTTCTTGGTTGAGACAGGGTTCTCTGTGTAGCTCTGGCTGTGTTGGCACTCACTCTGTAGACCAGACTGGTCTCAAACTCAGAGATCCGAGTGCCTCTGCCTCCTGAGTGCTGGGAATAAATGCTTGCACCATCACACCCTGTACTTGTCAAATTTTAGAGTTAGACTATTTTACATAAATTATGAGACAGGCTTATCCTAGCAAGAAGAGGGTGTCGAAAGATTCTTAATTCATTTTTTACTGCAGCACATTCAGTGGGGGTGACGAGATGAAAGCCAAGTAGCTGGTGAGTTTCATTTTTCCGATTCTAAGAGGAGCTGGAATCGGAACTTCTCTGTCAGGTGGCGTCATTCCTTAACATAAACTCTTCTGTTCTCAGACCATTTTGATATTTTAGAATGACACAGTCTCTGCCTTTTCATCCGTCAAAATGATTTAAACACATGGGCCAAAATGTCAAAAATCTCCATTAAACAATCCTCACCCAGCCATACTGAATTAAATCGCATGGGAGAAGAGAAGGAAAGGGGAGTCTTCCACTGGTGCTTAAAGATCACATTTGGACTTCCAGGTTTGGAAAGAGAACAGTCTAGAAGTTTAAAAAACTCTCCTGTGGCAGAGCATTTAACTGATAGATAAACTTTGACAAGCTCCCTTTGGAGCACATGGTTAAATTGGAAAGAGACAAATAATTGTCCAAGGAGCAAGAGGTAAGAAAGAATAAGGAATAGATGAAACATGCCCCAAACTAGCTTGAGGAGGACTTGGTAATGTTGATGAAGAAGAGACTCTTGACTAAGGAATAAGTTCCCCTCATTTGTTTCTGCTCCCTATAAAAATGGGAGGCCAAGGCAAGGGTGGAATGTTAAAGGCATCTGAGAAGTCCACTCCAGGACAGGATGAGCTGAAGCAAAGGATGTGTTCACTAAACGTGATGTGTTCAGGCGCCTGCTACTTGATGCTCTGTATGCGAGCCCTGATTGGACCAGCCTTGGATCACTCCATCACTCCTCTGTAGCTACAGAAAGGCTATGCAGAGAACAGTGCTCAGTCATGGCCAGAGTTAGGATTCCAGGAAGCCTTGTATACTCTGACTGGGAACAGCAGCAGCCTGTAATTCCAATCTTGGAAAGCAACGACAGGAGGGGATTCTCAGAACAAGCTAGCTAGCTAGAGTGGCCATATCAGTGAGCTCTGGGTTTGTTTGGGAGCCCCTGCCTCAATGAATGAGTTCCAGACCGGGAGAAACACACTTGCAAGTTACATGTCTAGTACACGGCTTGTACAGATACACAAAAAACCCTTAGAAACCAAACAGTAAGGTAACAACTCAATAAAAACAGGAGCAAAGGATTTTAGCTCACAGTTCACCAATAAATGACAATCACAGATAAATAGCCAGCTCCATCAGTGGTCTTTAGGAAACCGAAGATTAAAACAAAGAAATGCCATTATGCATGCATTAGTAGTTAAAAACAAAACAAGATAACCAATCCTTCTCACGTGGTTTGGATATGAGTGTTCAGGTGTTGTAGGTTTGGTCTCCAGCTGGATGATGCTAATTTGGGAGGTTCTGGAAACTTTATTTAGATGGGGGCATAGCTGGAAAGAGTGGGGACTATGGGCGTGTCCTTGGGAACCGGGACCTTGTCCTGGTCTCCTCTCTGGGCATTTGCTTTCTGACTGTGGACTGAACAGCCTGTGCCTCACGTGCCGCCATGATGTGTTGTTGCCCGAAGGGCCCAGTGTTGGTGGGGCTAAGGACTGAAGGCCGACATCCCTGAGACGGAGGAAATACAAACCCCTTCCTTCATGGGAAGGGTATCAGGCATCTCATCACCATGTGAGACATTGGACTAATACAGCCCTTCCCACAGAAACTTCCTTGACAATCCTATCTGAATTGCTCATGATAACACAAGACATGGCTGTCACGTGGGAAAGCAGTTTGACAGTGTCCTAGGATGCTAAGTCTACACAGTTATAAGAACAACCCAGCAATTCATTTGTAGGCGTTCACTCAAATGAAATGAGTGCTCACTCACAGATCCATATGTGAATGCCTACAGCAGTCTTATCAGTAATGGTCAAAAGCTGAGAATATCGCAAGAATCCTCTACCTGGGAAATAGGAAATGCGGCCTACCTGCACACTAGAATACATCTCAGTTTTAATAAGAAGTATCGTCCACACAACACTGAGGGATCTGAAATGTGGATGCAAAAAATAAAATAAAATAAAATAAAATGTGGGTGCTGGGGGAAGCCGAATGTGGATGCGTTCATGACTGCATCCCTATGGCATTCTTAGAAAGCTAGCGTCACAGAGGCATTAAAGTCAGTCATGGCGAGGATGAGGTGAAACAGGGAACTGCTTACCCCATGTCCTACCCACTTCCTGATTCCATTTGAAGGTTTTTAAAACACCCTAAGGAAATGATGAGTGAATGAACACTCTCTGTGGACCTCTCACTGAAAGAATAGTTACACCCATTTCCTAAGACAGACACAAAACATTACATGAGAGGATGTATGTAGACAGGGTAACCAGTGCTCACCATGTAAAAAGAGATTAATAATGGTTAGGAATTTCCACACAGAAAATTCCCACTAGGCATTATATGGAGGTATAATTTATAGCCAACAAAATGTATTAAGTTCTAAAATTCTATGGGTGTTTTTTGACAAAGGCATATAGTCATGGACTTGCCGCCACAATCAAGGAATAGAGATGTTCTGTCACCCACAAGACTTTCTTCACACAGAGCAGAATTATCCACTTCCCCACACAAAAGGGATCTGCGCAGCTGAAGAAACAGTCTGGGGGCAGAAAGGAATGAGGAAAAAAAAAGGTAGGGACTTACAGCAGCTGGAGTGCAGATCCTACCTCACGTTCTACAGGGTCCCGTGAGGGTCACTAGGAGCCTTACCCATACATCACACATCACCATCCTCTTCTAGTCCCCCTCACCCCCAGTGCTCAGTGCTTCTTCCCCACATAGCTGGCAGCCACTTGCGCGGTCCTCTATCCTGACGGGGATTACAGAGGAGGCACTCAAACTGAAGCACACCAGAGCACTGGCCCGAGAGGGAAAAACAGATTCACTGAGAACTTCAGAGGTCCCCCAAGGATCGACCAAAAATGAGGATGGAGACACATATAATCAAGAATTTTGAAGGGTGCTCATTACGTAGAAGGTAGAAGGCTTGCTCAGTAGATACATTGAAAGACAGGGAAGAGAGGCGTGATAGACACAAAGTGCATGAGGGAAGGAAGGGAAGAAGGAAGGAAAAAAGGAAAAAAGGAAGGAAGGAAAGAAGGAGGAAGGAAGGAAGGAAGAAGGATGAAGGAAGGAGGAAGGAAGGAAGGAAGGGAGGGAGGAAGAAGAATGGAGGAAGGAAGGAAAGAAGGAGAAAGGAAGGAAGGAAGGGAAAAGGAAGGAAGGAAGGAAGGAGGAAGGATGATGAGAAAAGAAAGGAAGCTCCCTGCCAAGCAGGAACTCTAGGCCTCACCAGGTTGTCCTTCAGAATTGAGAAACAGAAACATTTTTCAGATGAACAGGAGCTGAGAGTTTGTCCCACCTCACCTGCCTCGCAAGAAACACAAGGGGGCCCTTCAAGTTGAGATGAAAGGACACGAATTGAAAACAGGAAAAGGCATGCCAAATGGTAAAACTTTTAAAGATCCATGTGTGTTGAAATTGAGAACTCTCTGAAGGTAGTATGAAATGCCCTTTCCCCTAGTCCAGAAGCTCAAGACGCATGCTTTCAAATGACGACAGTCATCTTAGCTTAGGGACTGTACAATTTTAAAAGGTTTAAAGAAAAGCCAGCTGTAGTGGTGAATGCCCTGCCATCCCAGCGCTGGGTGTTGTGGGAATGCCCTGCCACCCCAGTGTTGGACGCCCTGCCATCCCAGCGCTGGGTGTTGTGGGAATGCCCTGCCATCCCAGTGCTGGCTGTGGTGGTGAATGTCCCGCCATCTCAGTGCCGGGTGTGGTGGGAATAACTTGCCATCCCGATGCAGGGTGTGGTGGCGAATGCCTTGCATCCTGGTGCTGGGAGGCTGAACCAGAGAACCCTCCAACCCCCAGCTCTGGGCAGCCTCAGGCACACAGTGAGGTCCTGCACCAAGCCAGGTACATCTCCAACTCATAAATTCTTGAATGTGTGGTTGAATTGATTTTACCATTTTTACATTTTTATTTGTTTTCTGTGTGTATGTGTGTGGGCATGTCACAGTGCACATGTGGAAGTCAGAAGACAACTTGTAGGAGTTGGTTCTCTCCTCCCTTCCATTATGTGGGGCCTGGGTATTGGATACAGGTCATCAGGCTTCGGTGGCAAGAACCTTTGCCTGTTTGAGCCTTTTTGTTTGTTTGTGCAATAGTCCTAACTGTTCTGGAACTAGCTCTTGTAGACCAGGCTGGCCTTGAACTCAACGAGATCCACCTGTCTCTGCCTCCTGACTTCTGGAATTAAAGGCGTGAACCACCGCCATCTGGCTTTTGAGCCATCTTTTATGGTATTTTGAGATTAGGGCTCATGTAGCTGACGCTGGATTTGAACTTGCGTAGCTGAGGATTGCTCTAAACTCTTGATCTTCCTGCCTCAACCCCCTTAAGTGCTTGGATGACAGGCACCATCATCCTTCTCAGGACTTTTTTACTTCCTATTATTTTGTTAAAGACTTTTGGGTTATATTTTCAACAGGCTCTAAGATTGGTATTTATTTTTAATGGTTTTAGTATCAGGGCAATATAAGCTTCATGAGAAATTGTGAGCGATTCTACCTTCTAAGTCCTGGAATAAAATGTCTACAATTGTTCTTAACTCTTCTTTTGATTGAATTCTTTCATGAGAGTATCTGACACTGGCTATTTCTTTACTGGCAGTTTTAAAATTACTAATTTAAGTTCGCAAATGGTTAATCACAGGGCTGATTAGTTCATCTATTTGAGGGAGTTATGGTATTACCAAGACACCAGTCTACTTCATCTAAGATAGTTCTCAAGCTGAAAAATGCTGAGTTTCTGGCATTAGTTCTAGATACTTTGATAATTGCAGAGTCTGAGGGAATATCTCATCTCACTTCTGATGTTTGTAGTGTATTTCTTCATTCTTGGTTTCTTCCTAAGACTTGTTGAATGTTTATCAATTTTATCAATCTTTTCAAAGAATTAGTCCTTTCTGTTGTTTTTTTTCTCTTTTCAATTTCAGTGATTTATGTTTACTTTTTTCTTTCTTTCTTTTTTAGTTTAGTTCTAGTTTGCTCTTCATTTCCTACTTCCTTTTTTAAAATTTTTATTCTGTATGTATGAACATTTGCCTCATGAGTATGTGCATTGTGTGTGTAATACCCATAGATGTCAGAAGAGGGCATCAGAGTTCCTGGGTCTGGAACAAGTAACAGACATCTCCATGATAACACAGAGAAATACAAAGGAGTAGTAAAGAGTCAGTGAATTGAAAGACAGCCATAGCAGCGATCCAACTGAAATGGAGGAAACAATGGATTTATTTTTAGGAGCAGACCTAGCTTCAGGGAACAGCACAACCTTAGAAAAAAGGTCTAACATTGTGTCACTAGAGCCTTGGAATGAGAAGAGAAATAAAACCAAGTCAAGAAGCGATGCATAGAAAAGAATGGCAGAGCTTTGCCCGCGCCCTCCCCTTCCTTTTCCTCTTCCGGGGACGGTGCTTAGAGGCACTCAGAATGGTCCAGCGTTTGACATACCGTCGTAGGCTTTCCTACAACACAACCTCCAACAAAACTAGGCTGTCTCGAACACCTGGCAACAGGATTGTTTACCTTTACACCAAGAAGGTTGGGAAAGCACCTAAATCAGCATGCGGTGTGTGCCCGGGCAGACTTCGAGGGGTTCGTGCTGTGAGACCGAAAGTCCTCATGAGATTGTCGAAGACAAAGAAGCATGTCAGCAGGGCCTATGGTGGCTCCATGTGTGCCAAGTGTGTCCGTGACAGGATCAAGCGGGCTTTCCTTATTGAGGAGCAGAAAATCGTTGNGGGCCTGGAGAGATGGCTCAATGGTTAAAATGCTTGCTACTCAGGTGTGAAGACCTAGAATTAGAGTCAGAGATAGCCAGGAGCTTCCATGTGGGAACTGTACCTGGGTCTTCTGTGAGAGCAGCCAGTGCTCTTAACGAACTATTTCTCTAGTCCCTTACTCTAACATTTTGTTTATTTATTTTTTTTTAAAGCATTATAGTATCCATGGAGGATTTGTTCTAGAACTTAAATCCATTGGTTAGCAGGATAGTAAAGTGTGAGAATGCTGGAACTCCTTGTATAAAAGGTACTGTGTTTTGGATATAATCTGTGCACACACCTTCATTTTCTCCACAGCATTTCGGGAGGATTTACAATGCAGGATGCAAATGCTGTTAATCAGAATGATAGCTTTGCTGTTTTTGCAGAGGACCTGGGTTCAGTTCCCAAACCCACACAATGGCTCACAACTATTGTAACTCCAGTTTTAGCGCCTTCAAATGCTCTCTTCTAGCCTTTGAGGCACTATGTATCCATGTGGTGCACATACATACACGCAGGCAAACACTCACCTAAAGAAGAGTAGGAGTGTTTCTACCATGTTATTTAAAGAATAATCATGGGGCTAGAGAGATGACTTGGTGATTAAGAGCTTGTACTGCTCTGGCAGAGAGCTTGAGTTCAATTCCCAGCATCTATGTTGGGCAGCTCACAACCACTTGTAATTCTAGGTCCAGGGGATTGAATGCCCCTGTTCTTCTGGGGGCACCTGAGCTCCCTCCTCTCACCTTCTCTCTCTTACACACACACACACACACACACACACACACACACTCACACTAGATAATAAAATAAATCTTAAAAATAATCATAAGAAAAAATGGTAAGTCTCTAACTGTGTACATGTTCTATAAGATACAAACACGACACCCTTGTCTAACTACCCAGCACACATCAGCAGCAATCCCCTCACTAGTTGGGAGAGGAGAGGACCCCTGATATCCAGGGGGTCTAGGATCCTCAGCTGTCTCCATTAAGGTCATGGTGCACACGGTGAAGAACATTTTGTCAGTTGATGGAGTGAACGTCCGGGCTTCCTAGAACAGGTCAGGTACCTCCTCCAAGCCTGGCAAGGGTGGAAGTCTCAGCTACATGCTCAGTCTTTGTTGACACAGGTGGGGATGGGGCTACATTATTTTCCTAGGCTGTTTCTTTGAAATAATTGTATAAAAGCGTCTCACTCTATCTGCTCCTACCAAGGATGTCTGGCTGAAGAAAGCAGTCTTGGCTCACAGTGTTCTCTATTGAACCTGAGTTTCTGCATTGCTGGCTTCTTAACCTCCAGTAAAGTGATTGATGCATCAGGAGAAAGAAATCTCAGGGGCTCTGTCACCAGATCACTTCTCAGGTCCCAAGGTCTGGTCTCGTTTCTACTGTATAAACAGTGCCTAGCGTTTTCCGTTGTGCTCATAGTGAGAAGGCAGGTAAAAGACCTCATGCCCCACCTCCCAGGAGCAGAATTTACCCAAAGCATTCAGTAAGCATCCTCATGGCTATTTCTCGAGATGAGTCTTCAGAAAGGGGACTCGGGAGCCTGACTAGCCAATATTCACCATGCTTCTGCTGTGTGCTCTTTCTCCAAAGCCCAGAATCTTCATCTGTAAAGCTGTACTTGCTTCACAGATCATTTTGCTAAGTCTTGTGAAGGCTAAACATGATTACATGTATTTCACGGGGCTACTGAGACTTGAAACATGGCTAGTATGTGAAGAAGTGAGGATTTTCATTTACTCAATTTTGGAGTCATTTGGAATTAAATTGTCATGTGTGGCTAGTGGCTCTTCTATTGGACAGACAGGCTTACATGTCTATAAAATAAGGTTCCAATGATCTTTGCAGGGTTGATGCAAAGCATCAACAAAGACAGGCACGTGCTTTGTGAACATTGCCACGTACAAACTAAAGTGATTATGCACTCCATAGAATAGTGCAAGGGTATTTTGAGCACAGGATGACCTCATCCCCAATTGCAAATTGAAATTCCTTCTTACAAGCACGGATATATAAAAGCAAGAAGTGAACAAAACAAGGGAAGGTGGCCAAGGCTAACAATGGGACTAGTCTTTCTTCTACATGTACCTACGCCTGTGGTGCAGGAGGCTAACGATGGGACTAGTCTTTCTTCTATGTGTGCCTAGGCCTGTGATGCAGGAGGCTAACAATGGGACTAGTCTTTCTTCTACGGGTACCTAGGCCTGTGGTGCATGCCCCCGAAGCCACATTCTGTGGTGACCACCTCCCGCATTTTCTCAACTGCTGGGTTTTGCCTTATGTGCTAAATAGGGGGTTGGATACTGGAAGTGAGTTCTATTCACCGAGGATAATTGATTTGGGGGCAGGTGATCAATGAGAATATACTCTGGCATTATTCCTCTGGGGAACCCTATCTCTAGAACCCTGTCTGGAGCCAAGGGAAGTTAGAGTTCTCCGGGGAAGAGCTCACAAATCCTCTAAAAAGGTGTGGTTTCTGCGAAGAGAAAAGAACTCGTTCTATACTCTTAAAAAAGGGGACAAATGGGGACAGATGAGCTGACAGAGTTCTCCAGGCATGAGGCCACCAGCACCTATGCAACACCAGGAAATGCACCCCTGCTTTCTGTTCAGTAGGTGTCTGGGGCTAGACGGTCTAAGAGTCGTGGGACTAAAATCCCATCATTTACACCTGATGTTTGTAGGGTTTTGTGACTTGGAGGGATCAGTCCCTGCTGTTGTTTGGTTTTTATTGCTATGATAAACACCATGACCATGGCCAAAATCAACTTGTGGAGAAAAGGATTTACTTTATTGGATAGCTTGTAGTCCCTTGCGAAGAGAAGCCAGGGTAGGAACTCAAGGCAGGAAACTGGAGGCAGGAACTGAAGCAGAAGCCATGGAGGGATGCATCTTACTGGCCTGCTTTCCTTGGCTTGCTTAGATAGATTCTTACACAACTCAGGGCCACCTGCCCAGGGGTGGCACTGCTCACAGTGGTCTTGGCCCTTCTGTGTGGTTAACCAAGAGAACACACCATAAACTTGCTTATGGGCCAATCTGATGGAGGCACTTTCCCAACTGAGCTTGCCTTTTTCTAGGTGGCTTGTGTCAAGCTGACAAAAGAAATCTAATCAAGACAACACCTCCTGCAGATAATGTTAGCTAGAAAGGGGACAAGGATCTAGAGGCATGGTAACCATATTGGATGGTGAAGAAAGAGACAAATTTCACATCTCGTTCCCATACTGCTCTGAGCTCATTTAGAAGCAAGTGTTGCCCAGCTCTGGAAGACCATGTGATGGACAGAACTGCCTCTCTCTCTTCTTCCCAGGCTCTTCTCTCTTCAACCTCTGTACCTGCTTCACCAGCTCTGGTCTGGATGTGGGAGGAAAGAGAAGAAGAAGAAGAATAGCACAAAAGAGGGAGGGGAACAAGGAAAGGGCAAGCCAGAGAAGACGCTTAATAGCTTCCACTGCTCAGCAGAAAAAAACGCTCAGACACTCCGCAGAGCCTGCCGGAGTCCGCGCATTGCCACCAACAGAGCAACAGAGCAAGCAGGGATGCAGAGGCAGAGTGGCAGGTTCCAGGACGCCCAGGTGTATTTAAGAAGTGAGACAATGATGGATAGAGGCATCGAGGACTCAAGGCCAAGGAGAACTCTGGTCCCACTCTTGTTGCTTCCCAGCTAGGAAGCCTTGACCAAGGCAGCCTTTCTGAACTCGATGTGCTCGTCAGTGTAAAGGAGGGCATGATGCCAGCATCGCAGGGTGCGGGCTGAGCGAGATGAGTGCATACTGCAGCCGTCTACAGTAAGAACGTAATAGGAGAGAAAGCTTATTAGTTTGGACGAGAACTCCATCCGTTTCAAGCAATTCTTCTGACATTATAACATGCTGTCTCTCCTCTTGCCTCCCACGCCCCCTCCCATGCCAACTGCTCCCTTAAGCCCTCTAATTAGCTAAATAAAGAGTGCAGACAGGACCCATGTTAAAAAATGATTTCTGAGCCCAATGAAGTCCCCAGGGAAGCAAAGAAAACCACATGGCCAATTACCGTGGCATCATTTCATTTCCTCGGAGTGACTAATACCCAGAGACAGTCACTTAAACGCTAATCACAGGAGAACAGGTAGAAATTATGTTAAATGAGCCCATCTTTATTTCTGAAAGCAAAAAAAAAAAATCAGCAATGCTCTCTGATCCATGAGCGTGCTTACTCCTTAATCACGGGCAAGGAGAAGAGGGCGGCTTCCATTTCTGACCAGATGCCTGATCTCAGTTGTGTGAGGTTTTCTCAGGAATAGATTTAAACATCTGCAGTGTGGAACATAACCTCCATTCTAACAGCGAGACAGCCCCATGCTCTCTGCTTTGGGTTTCTCTAAACCCAAGGACTGTATAAAACAATGTGGCTGCATGGTGCAAGGAAGCCAGGCAAGCCCACTCATCTCCCCCTCTCTTGACTGTGCTTTCAAGGTCTTGGTCCACACGTCTGTGTTGACAGACAGGAGAGAGTTCCATCTCCCAGTTCATGTGCCTGCACACACCCACGTGTACAAGCTCACAAATACCTGCACATGCGTGTGTAGGTGCAATCGGAGGTTAGAGGTCAACTGGATGCCATGCCTCAGTCCCTGCCATCCTGTGTTTTAGAGACAGGTCCCACTCTCACTGGGACTGATGGCTCACTGATTGGCTACGCTGGCTAGTCTGTGAGTCCCAGGAATCCTTCTGTCTCTGCCCTCCTGGTGCTGAGATTACAAGTAGGCACACCAGGCCTGGATTTTTATGTAAGTTCTGGGAACCATCTCAGGAATCAAGCACCTCACCCACTGGGCTATTTCTGTAGGCTCTTTCTGCAATTTTTTCAGATGGGGGACTTATTTACTAACGGCTTCTGTGGGTCATCGATCCCTAGCCTGTTGTTGTCTTTCTAGGTCCCTGCAGTGTTCTTCTCATTCTTGCTCATTGTGCTTCAAGTCTTCAATGTCCCTGAGAGACCACAGGTCAAAGGCTTGGCTGCTACTGGGAGATGATGGAAAGTTTAGAAGGTGGGACCCAACAGTCATAGTGGATGTTTGGAATCATGTCCTTGAATGGTATATTGGAGCTATGGTCCCTTAGAAGTCGTGAGGTGAGCATTTTTCCTAACATATGATCCACATCACTCATGATGCATTGAAAGGGACATGTTGTCAGTGGACTGGCATATATGAAACTGAAGGATAAAATAGACTTCTCCTCATTTTCAAGTTACTGTGCTGTGATGGATGGTCCATGATGGATAGGTGACTGTAGCTGTCTCCCATCTAATGCCAAGAGTTTGGGTTGTTTCAAGAAGTGGCAAGGGTGGGTAGATGGACTTCATTTCCTCACTTCAGAAGTGGTCATTGACATTCCGTGTTGGTCATCCTAGGGCCTCTTGTTCCCCAAAGCCATATTGACCTGTCAGGCATCCTTGTCAAAAATATCCTAATTCCTCCTGCTTATATCCCTCGGGCTTCTGTCACTGCTTTATGATAGATCTGATATTAGCTCATAACATTATCAAATTGTAACTATTATGTGCATCAGTCCTGATGTGATGATCTTAAGAGAAGGGCTCAGCCTTCTGTGGTAGTTCCTTGTCTTTCTGCTGTAATCAAATAGCTAACAGTCATCTTGAGGATGGAAGGGTTGATTCTGGCTCACAGTTCAAGTGCACAGTCCATCACAGGGGGAAGGCAGGACTGGAGAAGCTTATACTGATGGTTACATTGTATCTGCAGAAGCAGGGAGACAGAGAAATGCTCATCCTTCTCCTTTTTAAGTAGCCTGGGACCCCAGTCCATGGGGTGGTATTGCCCACAGTCAGGGTGGGTCTTCCCATCTCATTTAATCTAATCTAGAAAAATCTCTCCCAGATACGCCCAGAGATTTGTTTCCTAGGTGACTCTAGGTCCGGTGGAGTTGGCAAGCAATGTTAAGCACCATGCCTGCCACCCGTCCAGTGTTCTGCAAAGGCTGTGTTAGCACAGTGCTGGGCAATGTGGATTATCTATGGAATGGCTACGTACAGAAGAAAACTGGCCTGAATGTGTTCGCTTTGTTTGCACGAGGAAGCAAGCTCCATTTCTTGAATTTCTCCAGTGTTCCAGATACTGAGCTGGGCTCTGGCCCTGCCAGACTCACATTCTGCTCTGTGAGCACTTCCCTTTCTTTCCTGTGGTTGAGGCCAACACCCCCACAAGTTGACCTCATTCTCCTTGTGGAGACAGTGACCACGGGCAGGTTTCCAGCCAGGCTACCACTTTCTGCCTGTCGTGGCTCAGAGCAGATCAAATTTCTCTCTGTGGCTTTCCTCAGAATGTATCTCTCACACACTCATTTTGTCCAGAAAAATGGCATAAGGGATGCTAAGGCAATAGATGAAGGTCATGCACGAACTCATGAATCTACTCTAACTGGTAGTCGGGCCTTTGTGACTGACTGGTGCATGTGATATAGGAGGGATCCAGACTTCTCCTACTTGGGGCTATACCACTCCCTAAATGGCTTTGACTGGTTAGCACCAAGGGGACCAGAGGAAGATGGCATGTGGCTTTGTGACTACTACAGCTCCAGCTACTTCTGCTGGGATCCTTCTGCCATGCAGAATACCAGCAATTATATGTTATAGTTCTTAGTGGTACAAAGATGCCTTCATTGTGCATCAGTGCACCTTATTTGACATAGGATTTATTTTTATTCTGATTTTTAAAGGAATCAAGCCTCTCTCTAAGGCTTTCGAAATGTTGTGGGGTAGAGCTGAAATGAGACCTCAGTGGGTAAGAATGTGAAGAACTAGATTTATATCTCGCCACCCATGTCAGAAGCAAAAGATATGGCACATAGTCATATATAAGCCCCCTCCCCCAACTCTGAGGGATGGAGACAGGAGGATTGCTGGAGCTCACTGATGGCCAGCTCAGCTCTAGGTTCAGTGGAAGACTCTGTCTCAAGTGAACAGGGCAGAAAGTGATAGAAAAGGACACATGAGATCATCTCCTGGCCGTTGTATGCACAGGAACACACACACACACACACACACACACACACACACACACACACACACGAGAGAGAGAGAGAGAGAGAGAGAGAGAGAGAGAGAGAGAGAGTCACCTCTGGTCTCACTAGCTCCACATCCTTAGCGTCATCTCACGCTGCCTTCATGGGTATCACCTCCTGCAGACAGACAGCAAGGAATGGGCCTGTTGCTTGCTTTTTAGAACACTGTACTTTGTCTAGAGCCAGGGCGTTGTGCATATGGATGAATGGTTGCATGGTTGAACAAGTTTGTGACTCAGTGTTTTCATCTATAAAATGGAGTACAAGAATGTAATTCTTTCAGGGTAGTATTAACTGTGACTGCCGTACCCCTGTGATTTAGCACAGTGGCAACTTGTAATTATGGGCTACTTAGCCTTTATATGAATTGCCGCAGGACAATGGACACTAGGCTATAATTTCTTGGTCTCACTGCAATCAACGGTTTTGGATAGAGTGTTGATGTTTTGTAGAAATGTTTTGGGGTAAACAGACATGGATCGAGATCTCGGCTCTGTCACCCACCAGCAAGGTGGTGTGTAGGCCCCATTTCATTTCTGTCTTGGTTCATTCAGTCTTCTATAACAGAATAGCCCACATTGTGGCTTATAAGCAATTGAGATTTATCCTTCATGGTCCCAGAGACTGTGAAGTTCAAGATCAAGGTGCTGGTAGATTCCATGTCTAATGAGATCTGATTTCCTGATTCACAGGTGCCATCTTGTTGTTGTGTCTCCACAGGTGGAAAAAGAAGACATCTCTGCAGGGTTTCTTCATAATGACTGCGATCTTAACTGTCAGGGCTATGTCTCATGACCTCATCACCTCCTAAAGTTCTCAGCCCTGACTACTACCACACTAGTAACAAGGTTTCCTCATATGGATTTTGGGGTTCAAATACTCAGACTATAGCACTGAGACCTTACCTTCTTGTCTATGAAACCATGGGATACTAACATGATCCTCCACACAAGGATCAAAACCCTGGCCCAGGTATCACATACACCAACCCCCAAATTAAGGAATAATGGTGTCTAAACAAATCCTTCCTATAGATGAAATTTTCTGTCCTGGCTGCTCCTGCAGTCAGTTCCAAAGAAACACACAGAGGCCTACATTAATTATAAACTGGGTGACCTATTAGCTCAGGCTCATTATTAAAAAGCTCTTACAACTTAAATTAACCAATAATCCTTGTCTGTGTTAGTCACATGGCTTAGAACCTTTTATCAGTGAGGCATTCTCATCTTGCTTCCTCTGTGTATGGATGATGACTGCAGACTGAGCCTTTCATCTTCCCAGAATCCTCCTAGTCTGGTCTTCCTGCCTATATTTCCTGCCTGGCTACTGACCAATCAGCATTTTATTAAACCAACATGATCGACAAATCTTTACAGGGTACAAGAGCATTATCCACAGCATCTCCCGACTTTCCTGTAGCACTATGTTCACAAGTCCTCACTGAGGACCAGATTTGATGCTAAACTCAGCTATGCTACATTCCTTCCCTTGTTTTCATCTCTGTTAAATAAAAGCCATCTTCCTGGAAGAGGCCACATGTCTCTCGTATGTGCTTTTCATTTCCCAGACAAGCTAGGGACTGGTGGGGGATTTGATGATGTAGGCTGGGACAAGTGGGGGTGGGGTTGAGGGTCTAGACTGGATGTAGGTAAGGGTGTGAGGATACAGGCTGAGGACGTGAAGGGCTGTGAAGGTGTAGGCGTGGTCCAAAAGAATCAAAACACTAAATAGAAAACTCTATCCTTAGTGAGATATCCCAAACCC
>JAQHUG010000204.1:893437-929124 GCA_028555095.1 Dicrostonyx torquatus
ACACACACACACACACACACACACATGTGCACACAAATGCCTGCTAATTGTCCCAGAAGGTCATAGATTCTGAGCTTAGAGTGACACCCTGACCTCCTTTGACAATACCTGCATGACCATCAGAGCCCTGTGCTGAGCTTGGTCATGGGCCAACTTGTGAAGGCAGAGAATTTTTGGAGTCTTGCATTCACTAGGGTTTCAGTGCATTCTGAAAGCTATTCTGAGACCCTAGTCCTGTCTGGGCTAGTTCTCCAGAAGAGGAACACTCGAGTTCATTTTAAGAGAAAGAATTGATGTGGTGAAAGGGGCATGTCCTTCCCAGAGACTAGAAATTAGAAGAAGAAAGAGAAGGCCATGGAGTTGGGAGAGAAAACACACAAACTAATTTCATGACTCCCCCGTGACTGGAGGGTCAGGCGAGCTAAGATGGCCAAGGTCAAGAGAGAGCAGACCCTTGGCACTACCTCCTGCCATATGTTCTCCATATGAGACACCTCTGCATGGAGCTGCACAGTGACCTTGGACCTCACCACCATCTGCGTGTCTGGGTGAATTGCAGGAAGGCAATATGCAGTTTCTCAAGTCTGCATTTGGCTCGTGATGTCCAATCTCCATCCCGACCCTTGTGAAACACTATTACCCAAGAATACTCAGATAGAGTCGGCATTAGTAAACTAAGAGCCTGTGGCTGCAACTCCCTTCTAAGGGACACAACTGGACTGCAGAGATGCTCGCAGTGGGATACAGGCAGTCAGGGATCCTGGATAGCACTGAGAACGTGGTCCACATGGTAGCAGAATGTAGGGAGGGAGTGACTGGGTGGGAGATGGTATTGTGCACGGGACTTTCCTTTCTGATATTTGTCCCAGAAGATCCATTTGATATTGACACCTGACCTTTGACACACAACCAGCTCTTGCCAATGGCTTGATTTATACCAGCCAGGATAAAGGCAGTTACTGTGAAAACCCCAGACTCGGGTTTGGAAAGCATAAGGGATATTTATGATGACTATGGAGATGCCTTGTAGCAATGCACTTTTTGGGGCATTTCTGTTTTGTTCTGAACATTGGCGTTCTCTCTTTCTTTTTTAAATATGTTGTCCTGCGGAATTTGGCAAAGGAAAAGTTTTAAATTGCATTGGAAATATCACCTTCCCAGTTACATAGCTGAAGCAGGAGGTCTTGATTTACTCAAACTATATTTGTTTGAAGACAAATTCAACTCTAAATGGGGAAACTGTGCAAAGGTCAAGCTTGGTCTTAGTTACTTTGGAAGAGCTGCTAAAGCACTTTCGTCCCCTGTGGAGGCCGGGTTGACACGGGGAGCTGTTATTTGTGTTAGTTCCCACACCCATTTTTCCACCTCTCGGTAACAAGGCAGAATTACGGCTGAAGGGAGCAAACGAATCCTTATGTGGGCATGGGCACAGCTGTGGACATGCCACTCACCATAGCAGGAGTAGACCGGCCTCTCCACCGTGCTTGTCTGGAGGGCACGGAGAACATTAAGGGCATGAGACTTGGCACCAGGGAGATGCACTCCAGTGCTCGCCCCACCACACGCTCCTTGCATGATCCTGGGCAAGTTATCTCATCACACTCTGCCACACTTTCTTTTTCCAAATGAGAACTAAAATGCTTATTGCTCTAAACGTCTTCCAGGATTACATGAGTGGATGTGCATAAACCATTGTGTATCTACTGCAGTCAACTAAGGTCTACGAGGAAGCCAATCAAAAGGAAGAATTGCGGGGAAGACAGGGAAACGAACGGGATTAGATGCGCTGAGATGTTTTGTCTTCAGGTCCATCTGCAGCTTCTTTCCCCGGAGATCCCAAGCTTGACCCTGTCCTTCTTCCCTTTCTTATCCATCTTAATATGAAGGTGGACATTCCTGTAGATGCTGTGATGGTCAACACTGATTGTGTCACCTTGACACTATGGAGAAGACAAACCTTTGTGTGCATATAGGAAGTTTCTAGATTTGGATAACTGAGATGAGAAGACCCACACGGAATGTGGGGGGGCACCATTTCGAGGGATGGGGTTCTGGACTGAATGAAAAGGAGAAAGCAAATGTGAACATTCTTTTCTCTCTGCCTCCTGACAGCAGGCACAAAGTGACCAGCTGCCTCATGTCCCTGCCACTGTGGCATCCCCAGGATAAGGGACTGTAACCTCAAACTGTGACCCAGAGTAAAACCCTTGCTCACTTAAGGTGCTTAGTTCATTTCTACTGCTGTAACAAAACACCAGGACTGAAAACAACATGGGGAAGGAAAGGTTTGTTTTGTCTTAAAACTATTATGTTATGGGCCTTCTGAGGAGACTCAAGGCAGGAACATGGAGGCAGGGACAGAAACAGAAGCCTTGAAAGGACTGTGCTTACTGGCTTGCTCCTCACTGCTTGCTCAGTCTGCTTTCTCATACAACCGAAGAACTTTTGGTAGTGGCATTTCACTTGTATTTTATTAAATAAAACTTTCCTGAGGGCCAGAGAGTAAAACAGCCCCACTGGTCAGCCTTATAAGCCAGGCCTTGGTAACACACACCTTTAATCCCAGTAGCCTTGCTAGTTGCCATAGAAATCAGTAACCGGTGCATGCCTTTAATCCCAGGCCTAGAAAGGATTATAAAATGGGAGAAAGAGCTCTCAACAACAGTCTCATTCTGAGATTCCTGAAGGCGGGATTGCTATTTCGCATTGAGGTTGAGGTTAAAAGCCAGTGGTTGGCTGTTTTGTTTTTCAGATCTTCAGGCAGGCTTTATTTATTGAAATACAATTGAAACACCACTACACCCGTGTAGGTTTGGCACTGCCCATAGTAAGCTAGTCCCTCCTACATCAATCATTCTAAAAGAATATTTTGAGGAGATGGATTATTTATCTCTGTTCTGTCCAATATGGGCGCCACCAGCTCCATGTGGAGATGGAACACCTGAAATGTGGGGACTCTGACTTTTAACTTTATCAGATTCGAGTTTAACTTGCATGACTCTTGGGAAGTTCTGAAGCAGTTACCTGTGTCCGGGGCATCTTGTAGGGTAGCACAATTGCAAAGACTTTCACTTCTCCGCCATGATTTCAGGCTGAATACTATCAAAACTCCAGGCCTTCTTGGGCCGCCTGCTTGCCTGTCACCTCTACCTGTGCAGTCCTTCACACTTGAACCCTTGGGAGTTCCACTCTGATTCTCCCACACGTGTGTGGCCTCTCCTTCCCACTGACCTGCCTTAAAATGTTTCTACTCTCTTCCCTGCCCTACCCCTGCCCTTAAAATCTGAGAAGCAGCCTTAACTTCTCGTTCCCCATACATGTGTCTGGACTTACTCTAGCCCTGCTTCTCTATGTTCCGAACTCTCAGTGGCTTCTCGTTTCCTCTTAGTTCAAGACTCACATTTTTATCTGGTTTTCAAAAAGACCTTAAGGACAGTGTCCCACCAAATCTGATCATTGTCTACTCCACGATTCCTATAGTCTATACGACACCTCCCTCATACATGCATGCATGAGTGCACGTACAAACACACACACACACACACACACACACACACACACACATGCACGCACACACGCACAGAAACAAACCACTGTTTATCTCACTAGGCCATCATCATGCGTTCCTTACTCCTGACCTTGCATCCAACCAGCTTTTCCAATCCTTCCTTTCAAGATCCCATTGAAACCTCCTTTTCTCCAAGGACTATCCCGTGACTACCTAAGCTCCCCCTCCCTGCTACATTATATCTCTGAGCTTCCAGACCATTCCTAATACATATGATTTCAGCCCAATGACTGCTGTTTGGTTTGCGGAACCCTTCCTCTCAATGTGGGCAGTGAGTCTTCTTCCAAGTACCTCACGAGACTCGGCTTAGGACTAAGGATCCACTGAATGCCCCAGTGCTTCAGAAACACCAGAAACACTTCTTGTTTAACCAGCGGGTTCAGGGTTAGCGCTGGATATGAACACACCAGAGAACTCAGTGGACATTAGACCACAGAGTTAATCATTTGCTCTCTGCTTGCCCGGTCCCCTGCTTGCTCCTAGTGGCTTTTGTTTTCTTCTCTTCATGCAGGGGACAAGAAGAACAGTTAATATCAGGGGTGGAGAAGATAAGTGTGGGGTTGTCTGTTTTCTCCTGAAGGGACGGCCACCATTAATGCTGCATTTGCCAAAGAAAATCAACATGACACAGAAGAGAAACACTGGCAGAGCTTCTGTCACGCAATAATGCTTGGTAGCATCAGCTAAATTATTAATTCTCTATGAATTAATAGAGAATTTATAATCCCATTTATAGGAGCAGAAAGCGTGATGAAAATACTATCTTAAAGTCTTGCAGACAAACTATATGGTAAGTAAAATAAGTTATGATGTTGGACTGGTTATGCCCAAGGCAGAATATACACACCTTAGGGATGGCCTGGGCATTGCGATCTGAAAGAATAACCCAGAAGGGCGAAGCTCAATGGAAGAGACCGAATAAAGTACAAATGTGAAGACTGTAAGTGAAGCAGCAGGAGGAGAACTGTCGGGAATCCCAGCGGACCCAGAAGTAACACAGAAGTACACGGTGCTTTGGCCCGCAGAGCTCAGTGCCATCAATGTCAGTTGCATAAAACAAACGCAACTGTTAATTATCCTGGGGTATTTCTAAGCGGAGACTGGAAATCATCAGAGCTCTGAGCCCTGTGAGGTAACCATTTCTCCTAATCTTTGGAGCTGTATGTAGCTTGGAATGTAGATTTTCATAAAGGCAAGGAATTGTATAGTGTATATGGTGCAATGTCTCTAGTGTGGCACATGCCCGAATAAAATGTGAACACTTGTGAAGCATGCATGCTGTGTGAAGTTAAACCAGCAAATAGGTTCATGAGTTCAGGTTATGCTCTCTGCTCAGAGAGTGCTCATCAGGCCAGGCTTCGAGGGGGGGGGCATTGTTATTTTAATTGTAGCTATTTGGGAGGTGCCTCTGGATAACTTACTATGTGTAGACACTGAGTGATCCTATCAGGGAAGCTAGCTTTTTCATCTCTTGGGAAGTTTGGAAATAGTTTATCAGCACCACAACTTATTAATATTGAACCTGCTGTCTTGGTAGGTTTTGAAATTAGACATTCCAAAGAAAAGTGTTTCCATACCATACTACACGATTTTCCATAAGAAGCAACGATTTTGAAAGTTTCCAATTAGCATCCAGAGATGTAAGAAAAAAAAAAGGTAGGTGGCAATTTCAACAACTTACCACAAAGCTACAATAGTCAAAACAGTGTGTTGTTAATGTAAAGAAAACATATGTGCAATGGATTCCACACAGCAGGATGGGGAGCCCACGAGATGGCTCAGTCAGTAAAGCTCCTGCCAAACAAACATGAGGATCCGAGTTCTGATCTCAGACACTGACGTTAACAAACAAACAGCCTCACGACTGTAACCAGTGCTAGTGGGGCAGAGGCAGACAGGGCTGCTAAGCAAAGTGGCGAGCTGTAAGTTTCCTGAGTGTAGGAGAAGGTGGCAGTGGAGGAGAGCAGTTGAGAACACAGCGGAAGTCACCCTCAGGCCTCTGTATGCTCATAGTTACAATGTGTCCAAGTGCCAGGGCTGTTCAGTGCAGGGAATCGCTTCAGAAATGGTGCTGAAGAAAAAGGGTGGAGCCTTGCCTCACACCAAATAGAAAAATTAATTCACAGCTAACTCTAAGAGCCAAAGCCATGAAATTCCTAGAAGTAAACATAGGGAAAAAAAAAAACTTCCTGATTTTGGATTAGGCGATGGTTCCAATATATGGCAATCCAACACAAACAGCAAGAGAAAAGGAAGATTGCATAAAAAACCAAGACAAACCAGGCGGTGGTGGCGCACGACTTTAATCCCAGCACTCGGGAGGCAGAGGCAGGCAGATCTTTGTGAGTTTGAGACCAGCCTGGTCTACAAGAGCTAGTTCCAGCGCAGGCTCCAAAGCCACAGAGAAACCCTGTCTCGAAAAACCAAAACGAAAACCAAAACCAAAACCAAAAACCAAGACAAATGTGATAGATGCCTGAAATTCCAGCAGGTGGAAGGCTGAGGCAGAAGAATCACGAATCTGATGTCAGCACAGGTTATGTATATGTATATATAATATTCATATATATTTGTACATATATATATATATATATGAAACGAGGAAGAAGGTACAAAGAGAAGGTAGGAGGAACGGAAAGAACAGTCTAAAGAATAAAAATATCTGCGAACTTACAAAGCTGATAAAGACCTAGTATCTGACACAAATAACTCCTAAGACTCAGCCACGGGTGGCAAACAAGAGTGGACAAGAGACTCAAGCAGGCAGCTACTACTCCAAAGAGGATGAATGAATGCACCATAAGCACACAAGAAGGAAATGACAAGCAGCTGGACACTACTGCATGCTCAGTGTCCACGGCTGCAACTACAGGCAAGGGAATAAGAAGTGATGGCTGTGGTAACCAAATGGGGGCCCTGGTGCGCTGGGTGGCAGCAGAAACTGGTGCGCTGTGGGAAACGGTTTGGCAGACCCTCTGTAAACTAAACACAGAAGTCTCAGGTGACTCAGCAATTCCTCTTCTGAGGATGTATCCAAAGGAACTGCAGCGGACACTCAAACAAAGACTGGAATGCGAATAGTCATCTTGGCAAATATTCAAAACTAGCCCAAAGGCGGAAGGCATTCAGCTGCCCGCCAGGGGACAGACAGGTAAGTAACATGGAGCCACACAATGAGATACTAGCCGGTCACAAACAAAGCGACTGCGTGCTGACAAGTGTCACAACACGGGTGACTTCTCAGAAGAGCAGGCTAAAGGAAAGACGTACAGAAGGCTACACGTTGTGTGATTCCTTATGGATCTGGGACGAAGGGCAGACCAATCATACACACAGAGAAGGATGGATGACTGCCAGGAGCAAGGGAGGGATCACTGCTACAGGATACAGTTTCACGTGGGGTGATGGAAAAGAGCCAGTTAGTGGTGCACAATACTCAGTGTGCTGTTGAATGCCATTGACCTGACACTTTGTTAAAATGGCAAATTGTATGTCATGTGAATAGCCAAAATTAAACAGACAGACAAACACACACACACACACACACACACACACACACGCACACACACAGTGATGGGAAGATTTTTTTTAAAGAACCTTCAGGAATCTGGGTGTTATAAAAAATTATTTAAGATGTGGGAAGCCCAATAGGCTATGGTGGTCCATGCCCATCATCCTAGCCCTTGAGACATGGAAACAGGAGGATCAGAAGTTCTAGGTCATCCTCCACTCCCTAAGGAGGTTGAGGTCAGCCTAGTATGCATGAAATATGGCTCAACAATTTTCTGTTTCTAAGATTGCCTACTAGCAATTGGCCAGTGATAGTGAAATCAGGAGAGAAGACAAGCCAACACCATTACAGACCGCAGGGATACTTCATAATGAGAATCGGGTCTACACAGTCAGGTTGTGAAGAGCAGGTTTCTAACCCGCAGCTAGATGCCTGGCAAGAGGCTCAATGCGAACAGTGCATAAAAAGAAAGCGAGTGCAATCTGTTCCCTTCTCAAACCCTTTTTGGGCAAAGGCTACTGCCCTGCAGGCATTCCAGAACGAGGACAGCCTGGGAGCCCAGGTCGGCTTCGTCCCCTTCCTTCGGAAAAGGCGGGCTGCTCTCCTTGCAGCAATCCTCTCAGGGCCGGTTACTGAGTCTGGAATTTGACACCCTTGGTGAGGAGCAGCCTGTGTCCTGCTCCTCTGGCAGGGCTGCCAGCAGGAAGAGAGGGGGCGGGGGTGTAGAACTTAGTGCCCCGAGACTTAGGCTTTCCAGTTTGCTGTCACCAGCAAGGCACCGCTTTTATCCAGTTTGGATCTTGAGTATACTTTGCACGTTATTCTGAAACACGGTTTGAGAGCCGCCAGCCTAATGCAACAGCCCCTTGGATAAGCAGGCGGAGTGCAGAAGATGGGCAGTGTCCTGTGAGTCAGGCCCTTTGCACTGCTCCTGGGTAGGCAGCCACACAGGGCCAGCAAGAAGTCACTGACTCCCAGCTGTGCCTCAGTTTCCTCGCTTTACATCAGTGTTGCAGCTTCTATCCTAAAGTCTAATTGAATGGATGCCGTGAGTGACGTACACACACCAGTGGCGAAGAAGGACACAGTGCGCATGCTCCCCACTGGTATGTTGGAGATCCAGTCTTCAGGGTGGTGGGGGTATGGGCAGATGGGAAGTAATTAGAATTCAATGAGGTGCTGAGGGAGGAGACTTCCGAGGGGACTGGTGTCCTTATAAGGAGAAGAGGGTTAAATTCTTTTGCCACGTGAAAACACAGGGAAGGTAAAAGACTGTGAGTCTGGAAACTGATCATGCCTCCCTCCTGCTGAGGCTGAGCGGAGCCAGGAGTCATTGCAGCCTCCAGAGCTCTGAGGACTAAATGATGCTGCTTCAGTCACTAATCTGCTCCACTCTGCTACAGCAGCCCCAGGCTGACAAAGACAACTTCCCATCATGCTACATGGAAGTGCCCACACGCCGCTCAGGCAGTGGGAGTTCACCAGCCCTCGGGAACATTTGAGAAACTAGATAATAGATAACGGTGCAAACGCAAGAAATGAATCATCAACATACATCTGTTAAACATCAAATCTCTGAAGCATATGAACTATTGATCATCTATTAATTCTAAAAGCCTCAATTACTCCCCTAGCTAAAAATTACCGAGTTTACATTTGCCGACTAGAAGCAGTAAATTGAAATTAATTTTAAGAAACTAGGCAATAAAATACCAATTATTTTCAAATTAACCACTACCAAAGGACTCCTTTGATGTCTACACAGAA
This sequence comes from Dicrostonyx torquatus, assembly GCA_028555095.1. Classification (NCBI taxonomy): domain Eukaryota; kingdom Metazoa; phylum Chordata; class Mammalia; order Rodentia; family Cricetidae; genus Dicrostonyx; species Dicrostonyx torquatus. Next base: position 902,284 of record JAQHUG010000204.1, read on the forward strand.
CAAAAGAAAAACCAGAAATAGAAATACATACCCAGCAGATGAGAAAAGTGGAGGGTGAGACATTAGGGGAAGAAATGAGAATTTGCTTAGAGGAAGATGAGTAGCTTTGTTTATTTTCAACCTTCAGTAAGAGAGGACCAAACACATAAACACTGTGGTCAAGCTAATACTGAAAAATAAAACTGTAACCAGGAAATGAAAGAGAGAAATTGATAGAGACTAAATTAATTAATTGGAAAACAGATGAAGATAATAAACCCTGAACCTGAATTTGTTGATAGAAAACTAGAAAATAAAAGCTAATAAAATTGACAGACTTCCAGTTTCTCACAGTGAACAGAAACACTGTCACAGGAAGAAGTCGCTGGTGTCTAATGAGGGAGAAAAAAAAAGATGTCCAAGAGATGAAAAATTATAGAATGTCATGCATAAATCCAAACTGAAACGTTCAACTGCAAGGAGAAGGAAAATAGAAAATAAAATAAAAATTATCAAACCTGACAATCAACATAGATAAGTATCCATGGAAGGAATAGAAACGCGTCTCAAGGACTACATCCATAAAAGGAGCTGAGCCCAAGTGTTTTATGGGGCAAAGTTTTCAAAGCTTCAGGGCACACATAATTCTTGCACTAGTTCAACTGTTACTGACGGGCGAAGAAAATGCAAAGTGTCACAACTTGCTTTATAAATCTGGTACCCAAAAGTGGCAAAGATGATAGACTGACTCCGTGTGAAAGCAGAAACACAACTCGGAGGAAATGTTTAGCGGGGTAGCTTCCTAGTCAGTCAACATCTAACCCAAGGATGTAATATAAGACAATGGGATGGGACAAAACTGATTATGTCAATATCACCAAAAAGACTGAAAAGAGAATCTGTGTCCAATGAAACTGTAGATCTGTCCAACTTTGATAAAGCAGTGTACCTAAAATGGAAATAAATTAAAATACACTTTAAAATTGGTCCTGAATAGTTCTATAAAGTAGGGAAAGGTCCAGCCTCAATTTTATGAGGTGTACCGATCCATAACCAACAGTCAGAGTCACATGTGTGTGTGTGTGTGTGTGTGTGTGTGTGTGTGTGCGCGCGTGTGTGCGTATGTGTGTGTGTTTAAAATGTCAAGGCAGAATCTCTTCATGCCATTGTTACAAGTGGGTTTTGGGAGATGTGTGACAGGCAGAGTGACAGCAACAGTTCAAATGTGGGTCCAGAAGCACAGCAATGCCAAGAGCCTGGAGGTTTCTGGGAAGAGTGGACAGCCAAAAATGCATGGGATGATTTTGAAAAGGAATATTCACTAAGGAGTTTTAAGCCAGAAGGCCGTACACTGACCACAGTCCCTTGCAAATGTGCAGGGAGCTGTGGAGGAACAAAGGCAAATGAAGTCTTAACAAAGGCCCAGCAATTCAGCTAGTGTGCACCAACTGAAGTACAGAGAGAGATGAACGCGAGAGAAATAAAAAGAGATTCAGGGTCCCTTTTTAATATGACCAACAGCACTTTCCAAGTATGCTAGGATCTGATAGACTGCTCAATACATCTATGGAGACAGATCTAAAACCATGTCTAAATTAACATAGTTATGAGTCTTCTACCAAGACACAAACAAAAACTTCCAGATAGAACACACACCATGCTTTGGAAGAAATGGGCTATCTGACTCACACTGGGGATGTGCCTCCAAGTATCCCCAGAGGACACATTCCATGAAGAAATGGATTAAAATATTTGAAGGCGTAACTATTTTCCATGTCTACAAGACTGAAAAGAATAAGCCCCATAACAATGTAAAAGAAATGGTCGCTGTGTATAAGGATTATATAAATATATCTCCATTCTTCTCTATAAACCTCTTTTTGTCTCTCAGTAGTCCATTAGCTATGGGTACTCTACAGCAGCTAGGTGCCACCCTGGGAAGGGGGGGCAAGATTCAAAGCAGAGTACCAGTTATTTGCCAAAGGAAGAGTCCTCAGCCCTGTCTCTTCCGAGGCACTATGAAGAGAAGGGAAGGAGGTGGTAGAAAAGGGCAGGAGATGGTAGTCACTCCCTCCTCAACAGGCTGGAGGAGCCATTAAAATGATCTGAAGACAAGGGAGGCCAGAGGAAGTTTCTCAAACTCCAGTGTGTGGAAGACCATCCAGTGCCGAGGGCTATGCAGCTGATTAGAGACAGAGAGCAAGTTGGGGCAGTACACATGTGCAAGGAGCCCAAAGACCTCTCTGTGCTGGGACCAGAATGAAGATAGGACTGAGGATTTGGCTAAAAAGTTACCAGAAGTAAGCAAGGGGACTCTTGGGACAGAGTGACTCCCTGCCCATTGCCAATAGAGCAAGTAGACTCTAGCCAGAGGCTATGAGATCACAATTAGACATACAGGTCTATAATTGTAGGGAGGGTAGGGTGTGGCTGGCTCACCAGGTAAGCAATGGTTTGTGAGTGATCCCTCTGAGTTTCCTCAGGTGTGGGAGTCTGAGTCTAGATACCCAAGGGCCAACCACTGGGCTAACTGACCTCCCTCTGCAGAACACTAAAACACCACAAACTAATAAGATGGACTTTGGATCATAGTCTGTACACTAAACATCTCACAGTGGGTTCCATAAAGGCTTGTTCTCATACCTGGCAGTTTTGGGTGACATTGTGGACCTTCAGGAGATGGGGACTTGCAGAAGGTCCTTACGTCACTGAGAGTGAGCTCAAAGGTGGATAAGGGATTTCTGTTATCTCCTATCTTAGTTGATTTTCTGGCTCATGGAGCTAAGTACTTGCTTGCTCTGCCATAGTCTACCATCATGGTGCACTGTCTTTATCGGAAGACCAAGGCAATGAGGCCACTAGACCTTGGGCTGCAATCTGCTGAGTCATGAACCCAAACATGTCTCGTTGTAAATTAATTTTCTTGGGGAATTCATTACAGCAGTGGTTCTCAACCTGTGGGTCAAGACCCCTTTGGGGTTGAATGATGGCTTCACAGGGGTAACCTGAGATCACCAGAAAACATAGTCATTTATATTGTGATTCAAAACAGTAGCAAAATCACAGTTATGAAGCAGCAACGAAATAATGTTGTGATTGGGATCACAACATGAGGCGCTGTATTAAAGCACTGCAGCATTAGGAAGGCTGAGAACCACTGCCCTATAGTGATGGGAAGCTGGCCAACAGAAGCACCTATTTCCCGTTCCTGACAGCCATGGAGTTCTATAAGAACCTGGTGTTGTCGGTACGACTGACAAAAGTTCTGTAAGGCCAAGTCCTGTACTCTGAGGGCTCATGTCCTCCCAAGTGTGCATGTTGCCATCTCAGCCTTCAATGGAGTGGTGTTAAGAGGTAGGGCCTTTGCGATGGGACGTGGGGAGAGGCCCCCAGAGCTCCCCTCTTCTACCATGACTGCTAGAACAACATATGAACCCGAACAAAGGAACTCGCTATGAACCCAGTCTGCTAGTGCCTTGATCTTGGCTCTACCAGCATCAGAGCTTTGGGCAATGAGTTTCTGTTATTTAAAAATGACCTGGTGTAGAACGGCATCAAAGTGGAACAAGGAACTTAGTCAAGTAAAGGAGATGGGGCAGGTAGGATGATCAGATCTGAAGGAGCTAATTTGGGATGCTATTAAAAGTGAGTGGCTTTGTGGATGTGTGTGTCTGTGTGTGTGCGTGCATGTACGTATGTGTCTAAGGGTGTGCGTGCGTGTGTGTGTGTGTGTGTATGAGTGTGCATATGTGTGTTGCTGTGGAAATGAAAATAAAGCAGCTCCATGTCCTCAACCCATATGAGTGCTGCAGAAGGCAGACAAGTCAGTAGCTATGAATGATTACCATCTTCCCATCTTCCACGAATGGAAGACGTCAGAGCACAGACAAGCAATTTCATCAAAGAGAAAAAAAATATAAGCGACCAATACAAACATGAAAAGATATGTTCAGATAGCAGAGAAATCTGCTATTAAAAAATGAAAGGCCACTATGTAAGTGTCAGACTGGCAAGCTAAATAATAAGGTGGAAAGAAGAGAAACTCATTAGACAAAGAAAATGCCTCTGAAAATGTCTTCTTTCCCACCTAAAACTCTGAGGTAAGGCCATAGCTGTGTGTTCCTTACATGGTGCCTACAGAGTCAGGCTTCCTTGGGCTAAGCCCTTGTCAGGCTAGGGCCTGCTTTGAAAGAGTCAGCTATTGTTCAAAGTCTGCAGGAGTCATGGCCAATAGCTTCTGAGCCAGCAGTACATTCTTTTGAATATGACGGTATATATCTTCAAGACAGATTTGTCTTGTGGAGGGAGCCGAAGTTAATTTAAAGCCAACTGCGGATATACTATTTGTGATGATGAGACAGGTTTTCTTATAAATCAGAGCTCGGAAGGTGCTGACCAAACAGGCACACAAGAGCTGCGCGCAAAGGCTTTTGGGAAGAACACATGATCCAGATCCTACCTGGCAGGAGATAGCTCGGCCTGTCCAATGCAAAGGTCCCCCAACTGGTCTATCCACAATCTTGCTTTCATCAAGTCTGTGGGATGTTGAAATGTGAGCTTGTCATCTTTGTGCCCTGGCTGTCATTGGATTAAAAACAACTTGTAAAATGGCTCTTGAACTTTGCCTGGCCTGGTACTTCTCTCTGCAGCTTTATCTGATACCCACAGGGAGCATCTGAAAAATCCCTGTAGGCATTAGGCTGGCCCTGCCAGAGTCTTTACACATTCTGTTTGTTTGTTTGTTTGTGATAAGGTATCATGTAGCCCAGGCTGGCCCTTGAACTCATTATATAGGGGACTTGGACTGCTGAACTTCCTGAACCTCCTGCCTGTACCTCTGAGTGCTGCGATTCCAGGTGTGCCCACGTGCCTGGTTGAGTCACTGCCAGGGACGGAAGCTACTGCTTCTTTCATGCTATATAAGCATGCTACCACTGGAGCCACATACCCAGCTCTCCTGCTCACATTTAACCACGAATGATCAGCCAGTTCTAAAGATCTTGGCTCAAAGGTGGGTCATTTTGTGAGAGAATTTCAGTCCTCGATGCCTAGGAGCACCCTAGTCCACTGGGTTTTTAAAGTATCATCTACAGCTACTTCCTAGCACTGTGTACAATTTGGTCTTGTTCATGTGGCTGTCTCATTCTGGAAGCTGGAAACTCACAGGAAGGAACAAAGAGGACCTTGAGTGTTATGCAAAGCACAGCTCACGAGAAATTCTCAATATTGCCGGTAGATAAAAGAGAGAGGCTACTTGGCACACCCATGATCGGTACTTTGCAAGAAGACCTCCATACTCCTCCATCCCTGTATGGAGTCACTCTTCCCATATCAAGACTCCCATCTGATTCTCTCTCCTTTGGACTAATGTGGGTCTCCTTACTTGCTTTGATCCAGAAAGAGGACCAATGGTGCTGGGCTGGAGGTAGCTGCATTTTGTTCCACAGAGGCCTGGTGGGTAATGCTCCATCATGGAGACAGACAGTCCCACTATGAGAGACTCGATTTAGAACATTGGAGGAAGGGAGGCCAGTATGAAGGTCAGCCAGTTCTGACCACCAGCCAATCCAGGTTCTGACTTACATCCACAGATGCACATGCGGTAACATACAGTAACATACAGTTACGGTAGCAGCTACTACCTGTACCACTGCGCTGGGGTGGTTTGTGATGTAATAGGAGTACCTGAAATACCGCTCTTGTATCATAGAGCATGATTAGATTGCCTTCACACTGCTATCCCTAAGACTTCAACCTTTTCTATAATAACCAGGGGCCTGGTCCCACGTTACCTACAGGGAAGCAGTGATTGACATCTCTCCCCTGGGCACCTGTTGAGGAACCAGTCGTTATGCGACAATTAGAAGCCCTGCTATGCATCAGTGCTTTCTCTTTGCTGTATTGTTAGCTGTCTGAAGCTTTTGCTACATATTTAATTGTTCTGATTTCCAGGGATTTATTATCATTATCTCTAGCGATTCTCCAGTCACCTAAAACATAGCAGATCGTCTATGGAATTTTATTGAGTAAACAAATTGTTTTCGCCAGCTCTTCCTTCACCCTGGCATCCCAGCTTAGAACATACATCTGCATCACTGCTGCTGTATGATTTCTGTCTTCTAGGAAGTGCAATTCTCAAATGCCCTCTGCCCATGGAAATCAAAACCCAACCCATTTATTGCCTCCTTTAATGCAGAAGAAACAGTGTGGGTCCGGGGGCAATGCCAGGCATTGTATTGAATACGGTGCTATACACAGAATTTAGATATAACTATATGTTTGATAAATGGTGCCCCTCTTGCTTTCCAGTGCTCCCTCCTCATAGCTCCAGGGACAGCCACCATCTATGGCAACAGTCGTATGTCAACACGTTCATGATGATTTGTAGTTTGTACAAATCCTAATAAGAGCAGTAATTGTTGCCATTTGCTCTGAGCTAGGCACTACAGGGAAAGTTGGTTTGTATGGCATCCGCTGGTTTATGAAAAAGGGAGCTAAGCCTCAGGCCTCAGGAAGCAGTAGGCGACAGATGAGGGGTCAAGTACCAAAGACGACATCATGCAGCTCCTGGACCTTTCCTAGGGACGGTCTCCAGCCTTCCTTCCTTTCCGCTGCTGGAGGCTGACACCTCCCTAGCCTCTCCACTCATCTCTCTCATCAACAGTCACTTTTTACAAGCTGTCATTGCGGTGTCGGAACGGCTGATAGCAGCAGCCTCCAGCGTGACCTCCCTCAGCCTAGTTTCAACCAAGCAACTGACTTGCAAGAAAAGGGACACAGGACAAGCAAGACTTATTATGTTTGAAGGCAGTTCAGATGGATTCTCACGTGCCGTTACACTATTTATTCCAGCATGCATCCCAGGCTGGGCGGGGAGAAGCTTGGGGGAAGGGGGCTTGTCTTAGCAATGCCAGAGTGACAGAGCCTCCTTCTGGTCTCCAGGGGGACTTTTGAAAGACAGGGTCTTTACATGGTCCAGACTGTTCTCTAAGTCACTGTAATTTGAGTGGAGAGGAGTAGAGGGTGACCTTGAACTCTTGGTCTTCCAGCCACCACCTGTCAAGTACTAAGATCACAGGCAGGCCATCACACCTCAGTGGTCAGGAGCCTCTGGTGAGGAAACAGAATCTGCCCTTCTGTTTTTCTTTAGATGGTTTGCAGGCGGGTGCTTCACTTCTCAGATCGGCACGCCCCCTTCCCTCCAGCTTCAGTTTTGTTTCTAGTCTTTTCACTCTCAAGTTGCCTGGTGAAGATGGATGCTCTCTTCTCTTGGAGCTTGGTAACATAATGGCATATTTATTTTTTTCTGTTCGCATCTTGTGTGAAAAATGCACTTAAGGCTGCTAATGAAAACAAATAACATCTCACTGATGGCCCAGCTGAAATGGCACTGTCTTAAGAACCTGCTCCAGCAGCAGTGGTATTCTAGAAGTTCCTGCAGTGATTTCCAGCTGAATACAACTGCTACATCCCTCAGCACAGGGTCCTGATACTGTTTGAGCATCAATTGCTGGGGCCATGTCAATTACTCACTTTCTTTAGCTAGCTCACCAGGCCTTGGAAAGCAAAGGCGTGCTATATGCATCTTTCTTTGCTTTGGTATTAGGGACTTATCACCTGTTCATATCTCCTGGGAGAAGCATCTTCATATTCCTTTGGTGTTAAGAGGAAATTTCAATCATATATTGATGAGGTTTAGGTCTCTTACCTCACTGAGAAGCCTTCTGACACACTGTTAGCTATAGGTTCTCAATTTTCCTGTTGACTCTGATGTCTTTAATTTTTCATTTTTTTTTTAAAAATCACGAGTCCCTCTGTCCTAATATCTTTATCCAAGCAGTATCAACTCTTTGAGAATGCGGAGCCCAGGAGAAGACTCTTCTAAGTCCCAGGCATCCACCTGCCCTTCGGATCACCAGAGCCTAGGTCATTATGTCCCATTTCCTTTAGAGCCCCAATTACCAACACAAACCTGAGGATCCAGGTATCCACCATCATTGCTGACTCCTTCCACCATCAACTCTGTGTGGGCTGTGATCTGACCGAGCCCATGTTCATCCCTTGCAGATGCACCCCCTTTACCCTGTTCCCTAGAACTCATATCGATCCTCAGCCACACTCCTGTAGCCTCCAGCCACTTAGCTTTGAGAGAGATTGTGTAGCCTTCTTCCCTGCTCTGTTTCATATTCATGATCATAAATTCCAAATAGGCCCTTGGGACTTTAGCGTCTTGACTAAATTTTTATAATATACCAACTTTCATTCCTAAGATATTTCATGTCTTTTATTTGCTTCTCAACAGACACATTCCTTATTCCTTCCCCTCTCTGCTTAGGCTCACTGGGGACATGGAAGCAATCCAAAGAGATCTCTAGTGCTCTCCTTCATTCCTTCTTGCTAGGGTGCTCATGTCCCTGGGCTTCTTTGTCATTTCCTTCTCTTGGACACTTTCTGCTCTTGCCTATGCCTTTGGTGTCCTGCTCTATCTGATTGCTCCCATCAGAATGTCAACATCATAGCCTATTTCCCACCTTTGAGAATTGCCTCTGGATCTCTCAAGCAACACCCTTCCCCCAGCTCTACTCTAGCAAAGCTTTTACTAAGAGTTGTCTGTTTTCCCTCATCCCACTTCGTCCTCCATTCTGGGCTTTGGTTCCCATCACCTTACAGAAGCTATCAGCCTCACCTGTCCATTAGTTAGGACCACCTCATCACCAAGGCTACCGCTGTTGTACGTGTGTCCTCTACCCAGGAGCTATGTGTGACACAATCGATTTTTCTTGTTTTTGTTGTTTGTTTTCATTATTGTTGTTGGGGGGTAGTTTCTCCGCAACAGCCCTGGCTACCCTGAAACTCACTCTGTAGACCAGGCTATTTTTGTTTTTAAATATTTATCTTCTGCCTTGGAGGTTCCACATTCTCCTAATTTTCCTCCTACATAATATACCACACTCCTCTCTCCTGTCTGCTTTCCTCCCTGCCTGGCACCTCTGAGGCTCAGTTCTTCACTGTCTTTTCTCTGAATGCCTCCTCTCTGGCAGATCTCCCTGTGCCTCTCACCCACGCATGTGTCCAAGTTTTTACTTTTAGCCCATCTCCCCTCAAAGCTCCAAGTGCACATGTTCGCTAGCCACCTGGCAACCTGGCAGACACTCAGGTGTCTAATAGACATTCTCAGCATACTGGGAAAGCAATGCTCTGATATTCCCCTTTCTCTAGCCCCTTACCCCCCCCTCTCTCTCTCCTGTCTCTGTCAAATGCATTACCATTTACCCAGTTATTCAGGTTCTGAGCTTAGAAATTACGCTTGATTTCTCTTTTTTCACTTCCACATGTTCAAATCTGTCAGCTCCGCTTTTGAAGGAAGTGTCCGGTGTGCTCACTCATCCCTGCCTCCACTTGTACAGTATAGCAGAGTCCCAGGCCTCAGAACCTCTCTCCTAGACCGCTCTAAAGCCTCCTAGCTGGTCTCCTTGTTTCCACTCTCGCTTGCAATCGGCCATTCTTCACCCAGCCACCACAATAACCATTACAAATTATAAAGATTTGCTAAAACCCTCTCCAGTGGCTTCCAACCACAAGCCCACAAGCATGCAACTTTTACTTGAGCAAAAAGACCGCACATGATGTGACCTCATCTGCCCTCAGCCTCTTTTTGCCTCTTGCTCTTGCTTGAGCAGATGAGGTTTTCTCATCTTTGCACCCACTGTTCCCTCTGCCAACCCAGTCCTCCTTCCTGATTTCACAAGCTTACCTGAGTTAGCGCTCTGCTTCAGAATCTCCACACTGCATAAAACTTCCCAGAGTACCTGTTCCATCCTCCTTATGCTACCTGTCTGACTTCTTAGGGTATATCTGCACACAAGGACTTTCTGCCTTGTTCACCCCTAGCAGCCAACACAAGGGTTCAGCGAGCATGTGTAGAGTAAGCGGGTACAGTGTACCCTCAAGGAGGCAGAAAGAGGAGGCACGTGGGAAGAGAAGTAAGCAGAGAAGCTAAAGAGTGTCCTCCAATAGGGTCAAAGCTCCAGCACCTTCCAGGAGAAATGTTAGGAACAGTGACAGGCAGGCACAAAGAAGGCCATAGGGTGAGTCAGCCTCCCTGGTAACCATGCTCTACTGAAATCCCAAAACAACAGAAATCCACTATCCCCACTGTCTCAAAATATAGTCCTGGTCCTGGCTGGTTGTTGAGCACTTGAGAAGTGGCTACTGAGACTGAGAGACGGAAACTGGATATATTTTAATTTTGATCCACATTTAAACAGCTGTACATGGCTGGTGGCTGTATCATTAGATAGAACTTGAAAAGCATCTTTCTTCCACTTGTGGAGGCAAGATGTTGAAAAGCCTGGTAATTTTCTGGGGCCTAGTTGGCACTCAAAAACTAGACCTATTATTCTGACGCAGTGTGGCAATATATGGTGCTGTAATTGATACTGGCCTCCAAGGAACTTTAGAGGGATTGTGTTATTATCATTATTTGCTACGATTTTGTGTTTGTTAGAGTTTGTGGTAACCAGACTGTGAGTCTGTGTTTTAGCTTACAAACTAAAAATAGCAAAGAATTGCTTTGGGATTGCATCGAAGGCCTTTCGGAGACAAGGGACTGTTCCGAGTGGGTCAGGTTGTGGACACTTAGGATGGGCTAATTAATTTTGACAACAGCTAATTTCGCATCTGCAAAAATTGGATTTGCAGCATTATTGTCCTGTTTTCAAGCTGTCATCCGCCACCTCTGGGATGATTCTGGAGAAGAACGAGGTCTGTTTTCAAACTTGCTGCTAAAAATGAAAGAGTATTTGCTTGCTGGGCTGTTATGGTGGATTCTTTAAGGTTTTGAATTATGTTTGGATGTAAAACAACAACAACAACAACAACCATTTCTGTTGTCATGGTGACTTACCACGCTCTCTACATCCTCTTCCATAATGAAGTCAGAAAGCAAAATGAGCAGCCAGAGCCTAAGCAGACACTAACTAACACCGTGGAATGAACCGTCTAACCCAATCCTGCCGCCACGCATCTGTCCAGTGGTTGTTTTCAAGCCAATAGGACTTTCTCCCACACCCGTAGCAGAGCACAAGCAGTATCCAGCCGTCTGCTTTGGGGACTCTGAAGGAGTGGGTGAATTTAAATTAAACAGGCTTAAAGGCATTAAGAAAACTTGACACTCTTGCTAAAGAGACCAATGAATCTGTAGCAGCCAGGAACCTTCTCTTCTAGAGCTGACAAAGTGACCTAGCACCCAGTGCAAAGGATACTGGTCTAGAAAGAGGGAAAACTAATTCCCCCGAGGGAGTAGTCTGTGCACTTTGAGATGCAGACCATCCCCTTCTTCCCCAGTCTCCCACGGAGACTCCCCCTCCCCATAAATGTTAAGCAGTGGTGCTGAGAACACTCACCAATGGGCATGACTAGGAAGAAAGGCAGCCAGCAGAGGACGAAGCAGCCCACCACGATGCCCAGAGTCTTGGCCGCTTTCTTTTCTCGGGAAAACTTGAGCAGCCTCACGGAGAAGTGAGTCTTATTCTTGGCACTGTTCACCCCGCCGCCTCCTGATGGGACATTTTTCCGGTGGATGCGGAGCGTCACTTGCTCCGAGTCCGACTTGTCGGTCTTGAGGCCGGACTTGAGGCCCCGGCTTTCCCTCTTAGCCACCACGTAGACTCGACAGTACATAACCAGAATGATGGCCAGCGGCACGTAGAAAGAGCCCAGCGCGGAGAACAGCACGTAGCCGGGCTCCTCATTGATCTGGCAGATGGTCTCATCCTCAGGCGCAGGCTGCCTCCAACCGAACAAGGGTCCGATGGAGATGACCAGGGAAAGAGCCCAGACACAGAGCAGAGCCCTGACGCCCCTCCTCTGGGTGACAATGGTGGGATAGCGCAGCGGGTAGCTCACACCAATGTATCGGTCGATGGAGATGATGCAGAGGCCCATGATGGACGCTGTGCAGCATAGGACGTCCACCGCCGCCCAGATGTTGCAGAAGACCCTGCCAAAGGCCCAGTAGCCCAGGATCTCAAAGATGGCTGAGAAGGGCAGCACTGTGGAGGTGAGGAGAAGGTCTGCCACCGCCAGGTTGACGATGTAGTAGTGAGTCACCGAGTGCAGATGCCGATGACAGGCCACGGAGAGGATCACTAAGATGTTCCCCAACACCCCGAATATGATGAGTCCCCCTAAGATCACTCCGAGCAGAATGGCCTTAGAAATGTTCACTGGTGCTGGTGGGTGGGTGCAGTTGGAGCCTTCGGAAACATTTTCACCGAGAAGCACCATGGTCCCAAGGAGGGGGGCAAGGTCTGACTCTGGACGGCCACCCTCTGGTGGGGGGGGAGGGGTGGAGGTGGGAGTGAGGAAGCCAAGTCAAACAACCTCAGCTTGGGGGAATCCTGCCAGCTGGGTTGGGCTGGGGGAGCAAGAGAACACACCTGTTGGAAACCACCCTGGGCAGCCCTGGGAAACCTCAGAGGGCCACACTGAGTCACAGAGCGTTAATGGTGGCATGGCCAGGGGCGCGCTGGGCTGCTGGGGACACTTTCCCTACCCGAGGCTTGCAGCCAGGTTCAAGGGGACATGCTGAGAAGGCAGTCTCAGAGATTACAGGGGTTGGCTTTTCTGATCCATCCTGTGCATTCGTATGTAAACTAGAAATTCACAAGTCTATTGGCAGTCTTTGTCGAAAGGGTAGTTAAGTGTGGCTCAGCCGTCGAAACTCAAATGCAGGGACCCTGGGCATCTGGGCGCTGCCACTGGCAGGTAGATACTCTTAAGCTTGACTGCCCTCTCTTCTGGGTCTGAAATATTTGCTGTGACCGAAGTGGCCCTGGAACTTCGTTTATCTGAATCCAACTGAAAATACAAAAGTGTAAAGAAAAAGGCGGATTGTGAGCCAAGAGCCCTAGACAGCCAGGCCCTGCTGAGCTCGCCCCGTAACCAGACTCCTGCTGGGAGCCCGCTGCTCTGCAGTCCGGGAGTGGCTTTGTGCGGCCTTCACACCGGCGACGAGGGGAACACAGGAGGGTTAAGACCGTGTATTCTGTCCCCCTCCCCTCAACCTTCCCTAGCCCTCCCCTCTGGGAAACTGCCTTCCAGTGCTTCACCTCCCCATCACTGGTCAATTTCAATGCCCAAAACAAAACCACACCAATAATAATAATAAATTAAAATAAAATCAAAACAACCTTCCCACCTCAAATAATGGCAACAAAACCCCAAGCTGTAGTAGCTGGAAGCTGGATTTCGAGAGCCAGAATAGAGAAAATAAAACCCCCAAATGCCCCTCCCTGCACCACCCCAGCTCTACATGCTCGACTGCGGTTGCGGGTTGTCGCACAGAGGCAAGTCGGCGGAATCTGGGGAATCCTCCGAGTCGCCTTTTGAACAGGTTGCACCATAGTCACCTGGAGAGGGCGGCCTGGGAGAGCGAACCTCAGAGAGCACGGAACCGCAGGGCCACGCGCACGCTCACTCCCGCGGAATTGGCGCTCGTGGGAGCAGAGCGCGCGAGTCCGTCTACCAGTCAAGCCACCTCCGAGAAAGAGCCAGGTTCCCAGCAAAGCCAATCCCCAGGACTAAACAGGGCCCTGATAGATTCAGGCAGGTTCTTAAAGGGGCGCCCGCCCTAGGGATTCCAACCTCTAGCCACACCCGAGCTTCTGAGGAGCTAGGTAGGAGCGCATCACTCCTAGGACCAGGCTTTGCGAGTAGCAGTTACTGCGGATCCCGTAAGGGTCTAAAAAAGAAAAAGCAAATTCTTGTGCCAGCAGTCGGGCTGCCTGAGTTTTTCTGGGCTAGGGGTAATGATCTACCTAAATAACCCGATTTTTACAAATGACACACACCAGGAAACGTGTGTCAGGAGTTCGGGGCTTGGGGACACGCACACTTTGTCTTTTGGGGTTAAGCCCCAAGGCAGGAATCTCAGGTGAAGGCTGCTGTGAAAATCACAAGTTCAAGCCTTCACAGGAGATACCCAAACCACGCCACTGCGGAACCCGCTTTCTCCCACCTGGGTCTACTATAACGGGGTTAAAATGACACTTGTTAACTAGAAGGTAACTTCCCGTGGCAAATCAGGAAAACGCAGTGGTTTAGGGCGTTGTTATCAAAGCCGGTCCCTAAACGGAGACGCGGGGCTAAGTGGAGGTCCAGTGTCAGCTGGAGGCCGGGCACACCTGCCCACCCCCACCCGGCCCTGCGGGATCCCTGCGCCCAGCACCGCGGTGCTACTCACCTGCTGCGCGGATGCGGAGGTCCTGGCCTGGGGAAAAGCGGACCTTCAGTCCTCGCAGCCCCGGCTGCTTCTCTGCAGGGAGTAGAGGGGCGGTCTCCAAAGACCAAGTCCCAGTCCTTAGCACCCGCTGACTCACCCACCACTGCCCAGCACCTCAAACTCCGGGCTCGCTTCTGCTTCTCCTAGATCTTTAAAAAATATATATATATATAAAGACTGATACCAGAGAAAAGAAAAGGCAAATACAGCAAGCCAATAACTCCACGATCCCTGGTTTGATATTCAGTTCCTGGACACCAGAAAAGAGCGGCGAGGAACTTTGCGGCTCTGGTTGACGTAGTACAGGCGGTAGCCCAGAGAGTACCGTAATCTCCAGCTGTTACCGTATTCCTCTGCGGCAACCCGCACAATCTCGTAAAGCTCGGGGTTAGCGTCTTTCTCCTTCCTGCCTAGAAGTGGGTTCATTTCGCTCCTTTCCATTTCTCAGTCCCGCTCTGTCTCTCTTCCCCCTCCCCCTTCTCATTTTCTCTTCTTCCTCTCTTCACTCTCGATTCCTCTCCCTCCTTCCCTTCTCTGGGTCTACACCCATCAATGGGCTGATATATACATTAACAAACAAACAAAAACAGACACCCTTCGAAGTTTTAATTGATTAGATAATGTGTTTACAGAAATTCCCCAAAGGTTACTTTTAAAAATTTAGTTCAACGGATGGCCCGGGTTTGTTTAAGTCAGGAAGTGCGTGGCTGGGGATGAAGAATGTGGAAGTGCTTGGCATTATTTGGAAGATGCTCAAAAGTACACAAGACCAGATAAGATTCCCTAGATTTGATTGCAATAGTTTCAAAGTCTACTAAAATATGATCCACCTTTCATTTGGTTGGAGAGAGTTTTTTAAATTATATGTTCTCAAGGCAGTTTCTCCTACAATGTAGTATCTTTAAGAGTATTGTTTCCAATTCTCAAAAGAAAATGTATCCTCAGAGAACTTCCTCTCTTCCTTTTTTTTTTTTTTTAATAATTTGAGTGGCGAGCCCACACAGTCTTATTTACTTCTCTATTCCTGACAAATTCCATGGTCTGCTTAACTTAGAATTTAGAATATTAAGAACCCACAAGAGTTTTCCCAGTTTAGAACCCATTTCCGATGTCATCTTCTTTCTTTGTTATTGACTCTGACGGCTCATAATTTTTTTGAAGTGCTTACTAGAATCCCTGAAGTGTGGTAATGCAAAAGTGACCTTAGGAGAACATAGGGCTCAGCTGTGTGTGGCAGCTAGTTTTTGCAAGCCTGTTTGAAACTCTGGGTTGGACCACTAGAGTGCTGTGCTTCTTCTATTCCCTCTCCTGAGCAAAAATGTGTTCATTTTCCAAAACAGAGATGCTGAGAGACTTTTTAAAATAGCAGTGTGTCACCGGGTGCAGAGATACAGCCATGGGTTGAGTTCTGGGGTCCTATACACTGAAGACCTGGTACTTAGATTTTGTTCTCCTTTGTACATAAAATCTCCGCAAGCCCATGCCCAGAGACATACTATTCACGCCTACCATGTTTGATTTGATTTGACTTTTGTAGCATTTAAAGTGTGTGTAAATGGCTTGCTTCACAAACTGAATCTTGGCATCTAGAAGAAGCCCGTGGATGCGCAGACCAGAAATGCAACCCTTTTAACTGTAGTCTATTAGTGACTAGGGTACACACTTTCTAAGATCCCCTCCCCATTTGGAGGAGGCTGCCCTACAACCCCTATCAAATAAATGGATGAGTTCTTCTTTGGGAATCTCGCCCCCTAGAGGGAGATCATTGTTGAGCTTTGTATCCTTCTTATTCTACATCATGAGTGGTCATTCTCTTTAATATTGGTAAAGAAGGGAAATGGTTTTGTCTGCAAGAAAACAAGCTCTGGAGGAAAAAAAATGAAGGAAGAGCTTGGGAATTCTTAAACCTCTCAGCCCGACAAATGGGAGCACACCCATCCCAACCGCAAGCTATGGCCCAACCCAACAGCCACTCCCTGCAACCAAGTAGGTTGTCAGTCTTTACAAAACAAACTCTCAGCACAAGCCTTCTGGTTGCTAACCACCAATTCACGAATGGGAAACTACTTACTCTTAGTTTTTTTTAATCAATTCATATTTATTATACAAAATGATAGCTTTATAAAGTGACATTTTTATTCAAATATGTCATGCACTTTGACGATATTCACTCTCATTGCCTTCTCCCACTAGTTCCCTAAATCTTCTCAAACAGTTCCCATTCTATGTTCATGTCATATATAATATTTACATGTATTATACTCATATATGTATAGATCAAGTTGCACACATGAAAGAAAATATGCAGTGTTTGCCTTTCTGGATCTGGCTTAACGTGATGGTTGCCAGCTCCATATATTCCTTGCAAATGACATAATTTTGTTCTTCATGGCTGAATCAAACTCCATTGTGTACATACTGCACAGCTTCTTCGGCCACTCTGTAATGTGTGGCTAACGTGATGACAGACTCCTGAAAGGTATATAGACAAGATCGTGGCCATGGAGACACAAGGAGCAAGCCCCACCTCCTGTGAGGAGTTTCTGGGTCTTGGTTTTCTGATTTTTAAAGGGAGCAGTGAAGCCCAGCTGGGTTGTTAGTGAGGTCGAATGAAATTATTTCTCTGAAGAATGTTGCTTGTGGTCCTGATTGACTCTCACTACTAATCTTATGAATGAATTAATCTTATGAATTCCTTTTTTCCTTGTACATTTTTGATTACCTTCTATTGAAATATGCATCGAACCTAACATAGGATATGGATGCTCAGTTTGAGAATTCACTTGGGAAAACGGTGATGTCAGACTTGGACCTAGCTCTTCTCTCCCTGTGTCTGCAGAGGCCATGCAACTGCTTAGGAACCCCTTAGCCCAGGGATTCTGAGAGCCCCCTGTTGGCAGTGGATCTTCACATGTACAAACCTGTGGTGTCTGTCCAGAGAAGATGGAGACAGATGAAATTCCTGAAGACCAGAAAGAGAAGACTGTGTGACTATTCAAGGTTCGGGTGCCAATAAGGCGCAAGGCTTTAGTTCCTTGTACCCTTTCTATCAAGGAGGAGTCTGAGACCGCAGGGAGTCAGAGCTGAGTCCTCTAATCCAGAAACTCCCCCCCACACCCCGCTTAAGGAGAGGCTCCTCTTGCTTCATTCTGAAGTATGTGTGAGCAGGTGTGGTGGAGGTGGAGAAATACCATTGATGGCAAGATTTTGGGAAAGCTTATGGGTGATACCACTTGACTCAAGGATTGCAGGAGAAGCCAGATTTGGTTGATAGACAGAGATGCTAAAAGCAACTGGACAGAGCTGAGTCACAAGGGGTGCGTGCGTGTGTGTGTGTGTGTGTGTGTGTGTGTGTGTTCAAACATTCAGTAACATTGATAGAAGCGTTCTGATTAAAGAAGGGCTGGCCAATCAGCAATATCTGACACCCTTGGCTGGTAGGATTGTGTTAACAATAAGTGATGTTTGGAGGTTAAAAAGAAAAAGTAATCCATCAGCCTGCTTCTTAAAACAATGCACAATGGAATTAGGGCTATTTTCTGGGACTTATGTTTTGAAATGGCGGAATAGATGGCTTCATGTTAGCAGCCACTATAGCGACCCAGCCTTATCCATCAATTCCCTTAAGGCTTAGCAAGTTAAAGTGGGAGGAAAATGAAAAGCATTGCTCAGAAGGCTGTGTGGATAAAGCAACAAATCACAATTCCCCAAATGAGTGTTATGTTCCAGTCCTCTGACAAGCCATGCAAACCACACAGTGCCCAGACACTGTGGGAGGAAGCTTCCTGAGACCATAATTCTGTCTTGGCCATCATTGCCCCAAACCACAGCAACCCAGGGAAATAACCTACTCAGTCTGCCATCCTTGCCTTGCAGAATAGCACAGCGGGGACATGGAGTCCAGTCAGCCCTTTGCTGCTCAGGCAATCTTGCTCTTGTAGAGCACATCTGACTTGAGCCATGTCAGTCAAGGGCTCTTGGTCCTGGATCAAATGGTCCCTAGCTCAAGCCTGCCAAGGCTGAGCATGTCGGACACTCCACTAACCACCCATCTTCAGTCCTGTCCACTCCATGGCTGGATTTGGAACTCCCTGCCTTCTCCATTGTCATCCCCCATTTCCCATCACAGTTATTTCCTCAGTTACTTCTCTGCTGAATCATGCTTTCTTCTCTGCTACTTGGAGGAGTGAAAATTAATGCACAAAATGAGCTTTTGTGAGATTCGTTAGTTCCTCTTGTCACAGGCATTTAAAGAAACATATCATAGATCAGTTTTCACAGAGAGATTCTGCATGTTAGTTATCCTGTAGCCATCACAAAGTGTCATGTGTATGCCTCGGTCACCAAACAGTTGCATCTGTCTGTGTTATGTGCACGCTACAGGAGTTAATGAGATTTTCCTTCTGTGATGAGGAAGGGCGATCTCATGGAAGAACTTACCCTCATCCTCTTAACTCTTTCAACTTCCCTGGTATGGGACAATTCTGTATTCTGTCAATTATGTTTTAAATAAACTCTGATTGGCCAGTAGCCAGGCAGGAAGTATAGGCGGGACAAACCAGACAGGAAGTAGAGGTGGGGCAATGAGAACAAGAGAATTCTGGGAAGGAGGAAGCCCATTCCTCCCCAGTCCTGACCAGACACCGAAGAAGCAGGATGTGACCTGCCCCACTGAAAAAGATATTGAGCCACGTGGCTAACATAGATAAAAATAATGGGTTAATATAAGTTATAAGAGTTAATAAGAAGCCTGAGCTAATGGGTCAATCAGTTTATAACTTATGTAGACTTCTGTGTGATTCTTTGGGACCAAATGGCTGTGGGAACTTGGCAGGACAGAAACCCAACAAGCAAGCCCTCGTGTTACACTTCCCTTCCATGTTTAAGGCTTATTTTATGACCTGTATTAAGTCATGTGAACCAGATGAGAACTGATACTAATTTTAAAGACTCTCTGGGGGACCGGAGAGATAGCCCAGTCAGCAAAGTGCTTGCTGTGCAAGAACCAAGATCTGAGTTCAATTCCCAGAGCCAGAAGGAACTGGGTGTGGTGACACACACTTGTAACCCCAGCACCACAGAGGAAAGACTGGAGGATCTCTAGAGGTAGACAGACAATCAGCCAGCTTAGCAGAACTAGTGAACTCCAGGACAGTGAGGAACCCCCTTATCAATAAACAAAGGGAATGGTGACTGAGGGACATGGGAGGTTCATTGACCTCTGACCTCCACAAATACATGCACACACATTTATATAAAAATGCACACAATTCTTTTTTTTTCTTCCCAAGACAGGGCTTCTCTGTGTAGCCCCAACTGTCCTGGAACTTTCTCTGTAGACCAGACTGGCCTCGAAGTCAAGGATCTGCCTACCTCTGCCTCCCAAGTGCTGGGATAAAAGTCGTGCACCACCATTGCCCAGCTGAACACATATAAGTCCCTAAAATATGTTTGGAAGTCTTTCTGAAATGAAGACCCTGCAGAGCACTGGAATAGAGATGATTCTTAGTTCCCACTAACTTCACTTCAGCAAAAGGATGACATCATCTGAAGACTTGAAACAGGAGAGGATTTATGCTTTTTATTGAAAGCTAAGCTTGCCCTCTGGATCAATACCCAGACTTCTATCCAGTCTTGTTAATTTAACTGCCAACGATGCAGCCCTTCTAGAAGTCATGAGACATAAATTGGTAAGATGGTCTTGTTCCTCATATCAGCAAAAATCAAGGAACAACAAATTGTACTACTTTAAAAAAAAGTTCTGAAATGGCCTTTATCATTATTAAACTCAATATGAGCAATCAATGGCCTCAATGGAGAGAACTCTAATAAGCTTAAGAGAGAGAAAAAAGAAAAAAAACCGGAAGTTTAAAAGTTGGCTGATCTGATTATCACACCAACAGTAACTAGAAAGTCTCCGAAGACCTGCTGGACTGTCAGCCCCACGCATACCCTTTCTTCTGTGTCTCCTTGGCTGTGTCCTGCCATCACTGTAGAAAGTGACCAAGGCAGAGGGTTACATAGCCAGCCGAGAGAAACAAATGAACTGAGGTCTTGGGAACAGAGACTCCTCAGCATTTATTTGCTATTTTCAGTCAATTTCTAATGACGTTAGTTAAACGTTATTTTAGTTTAAATATTTAGATGGTGGGGGTTGATCATAAACCTTCTGGAGGTGACCACACCAAATATATAAGGTTTAAATTAAAACAATGTATTCATCTTTTATCCAGTTCCAAGGTTAGATATCAATCTGTTCTCCCACAAAATTTGTTCCCTAATTCCCATCTCCAAAAATTCTGCAGCTAACAGTGGTCTATAGTGAGAATAGCAAGAGGGATGGATAATCAAATTATTCATTATGATAAGCCAGTATGTGAGGTTCTAAAATGTCCAAAAATGGTTGTTGACTGCTATAAGCAAAGGTGATTAAGTCAGTTTATTACTTCATGTGGATCCGGACCCTGCAGGGAGCAGATTGGACCCAGAAGGGCTTCCCTGGAGAAGGAGGTGAAAGGCCTATTGGCCGCACTTGAGATTTTGGATAATTGGGATTAGGGAAATGACATCAAAAGCAGAGCTTGTGAGGTGGTTCAGCAGCACAGGTGCTTGCTGCCAAGTCTGGTGATCAGAGTTGGATCCCTAGAGCTCACATGGTGGAAGAAGAAACTGACTTCTGCAAGGTGTCCACTGCCCTCCACACACAGGCTGCGGCACACACTGCACACACACACACACACACACACACACACACACACACAGAGAGAGTAAATAAACACTAAAATCCCAGAACTTGTTAAAAATAAATCAGTGACTTGAGCCACATTAATAGCCAACATTTCGTTATAATAAAAGGAAGAAAGTGGCAATGTTGAATTACAACTTTAATTGGGAGAGAAATCTTTAAAATAGTTTAACAAACAAGATTAAGTTTAGAATGTGTATATGCTCTTGTTTTTCTAGACACTATTGTCCTGGGAGAGTCTGTCAAATGTCCATCTCTTGAAGGCAGCAGACTGTGTTTCACTTCTGGTTTTAGCATTTTCTCTTTGAACTCTATGTGCTCGGTTAGGATGCATCTGTGTTATATAATGGTCCCGTCTATTTTCTTGGATCTGCACACTTAGTTTCCCTTTCACTTATTTCACTTATTTTTATTATTATTCTCTCATAATTTCATATACATATATATATACATATATATATATATATTGTCTTGAGTATATCCCCTCTTCCATTACCATTTCTATTCTCTCTCTTATCTTCCTTTAAGGCCACTATTGTACCAATGTACACATGTTGCCTAGCAGGTTGGCACTGCAGTTGTGGTCATCAGACTGTGCTGTGTGTGTGTGTTTGCGTGTGTGTGTGTGTGTGTGTGTGTATGTGTGAGCTATTTTTCACTTTTAATGAGAAGAATGTTTGGGGACAAGAGAGCAGCCTGGAGAGTTTTCATGCCTTTGGGGCACACAGAGGACCAGGGAGCAAAGAAGCTGGAAGAATCAAGTTTCAAAATGTCAAGTTGTTGTTTTTTTAAAGCTATGGATGTTATTTAAAGCTATGGATGTTAAATGCTACATATAAATAATGCTGAAATATATTAAGGATAAAGAGACAAAGTGTAGCGCTGGAGATGGTTTCTAATGCATATTTTATAAATGGCCTTCCGCTGGCAGCAGTGCACCTTTAGAGGGCTGGAGGAAGAATATACACTCAGTTTTGGTCAGTGGCAGCAGTTCAGTGCTATCAATGCTGTTTAGATGCATTGGGCAGGGCAGTGTCACAGTTACAGCTATTATTCATTTGCATGTAACTTTTTCCTTTACTGGGGCATACTATCCTAATTATCAGCAAGATCTAAATTTTTCTCAAGAAATGAGTCTTCAGTCATTTTATTTTTAGGAGGACGAAATCTTTGGCATTTCTAATTGACTTCTCAAAATATTCTTTTAGAAAAATAATTTTTCTTTTGTGGTTTTTTAAACCGTTGAATGAGAAAAGTCAAGAAACCACAACCTCCCCCCGCAAAGTAGTTTCCCATATAAACAAAATCTCAGCTTCTAAGAAAAGCTTGGAGCTTACTAATAATTTATGATTCAAACCAATATTTCTTTAGGATTTTCCCACACTATCACTGGAACCATATCCACACGGACTAATCCATGATGTCTTCTGAGAATTAATATCGTCTTAGAGTTCAGTGACATTCACAGTCCCCAAAGCAAGGGTTTATGTACAGTTCAGAGTCGATAAAGGATTTTTACATTCCTTCTCAAAGGCTCGAGGGATCAAGGCTTTAACACAATTCTAACTGCACAGAAGTTCACCAAGTGTATAGACTGCAGGCCTGGTTAATTTTGGTGTGTGATATTTCTATTTATTTGCATTTTAAAAAATAATAAAGCTTCTCAAATTTGTTTTTTAGAGACAGGGTTTCTCTGTACAACAGCCCTGACTGTCCTGGAACTTGCTCTGTAGACCATACTGGCCTTAAATTCACAGAGATCCTCTTGCCTCTGCCTCCTGAGTGCTGGGATTAAAGGAGTGTACCACACCTGGCATTCTCAATTTTTTTTTTAAACTGGGACCTGGAGAGATGGCTCTGTGGTTAAGAGCACCTGCTGCTGCTGCAGAGGGCCAGGGTTCCATTCCCAGCACCCACATGAGCACTAATAAGCAACTGTAACTCCAGTTCTGAAAGACCCAGTGCCTTCTCCTGATCTCTAGGGCACTGCATGCAGGTGCTGCAATACATACCTGCAGGCAAAACACTCACATATATAAGGCAAAAATAAATTTAGAAATCTTTAAGACAAGGTAACTAAAGCTTAGAGAAATCATATGAGTTGAAGGCTGACTCACACAGTGACTCAGAGACAGACAGATTTTTGGAGACTAAACTACTTGCTCCTTTCCACATGAAAATGTCTGAAATAAAATGAAATTCTTGCTTGTTGCATGCATCATCAAATGGAGAGAATAATGCCATCTTCTAGCAGCAAATTTGACATTTCCTGGGAATCAGTAAGCTATATTTCATGGACAAAATATGACCCTCTGGCTTATTCTTTTAATTATTTTTGAATGTCTACATTTATTTATTTGTTCATTTATCTTGTATGTGTATATGGGTGTGTGTGTGCCACTGCACATGTGTGGAGTCAGGAGACAATTTGTTTGAAGTCAGTTCTCTCCTTCTACCATGTGTGCCAGGGATCATATTCAAGTAGTCAGGTTTGTTGGTAAGCGCCTCTATCCTTGCCAATTTTTCATATATAAAGTGGCAAGTTTCACCACAGTGTTTTCAGGCATATCTGAAATGATACTCTACAGGAATGCTCTCCCCTCCCCCACTGCCCTCTCCCATGCTCTCTAGGCCCCCCACCCCAGCTCCTTTCTTCCCCTCAATAACCTCCCGTCGGTTATCATTTCTTCTGTGTTCCATTATCCTCTCCTCCCCAGGTTCAAAACTCTTCCTCCCTCTCAGGATCCCTTTTCTAGTGCCATGACCCTCACCCATACGTAGAAACAAGCACACATTTGAGCGCTATGTCTAACAATGAGAGAAAATGCAAAATTTGTCATTTTGAGTCTGCCTTCTTTCAGCTAACAATGATTCTAGTTCCGCCTGTTTTCCTGCAAATGCCATGGTTCCGTATTTCTTCCCAGCAGTTTAAAATCCACGGAGTCTAGATTACTATGGTTTCTTACCTGTGTATTTGTTAATGCCGTCTGATGGTTCCCTCCATGGCTACTGTTACCAGTACAGCGATGATCATAAGTGGGGTGCAGAGTTTATCCAGGAGTCATGTACCATCTGATATTTTTATGATTCTCCAACTAAGGATGTTTTTGTATATTTTTCAAGTTTATAAAAACAGCAAGCAACACTTGCCTAACAAAGAATACACAACTGAGATGTTCGGAAGCCATAAAGACTAAAATAATGATGCTTTTGTTCTTTTTTAGATTGTTTTGCAGAACTCCAGTCTGGCAGGTACCAGGGACAACAGGAGTAGGACACCTGCTTGCTGGCAATTGTTCTTGTAGGTTGACATCTTCAGCCGGGAGACTCGCCTGGAGTGTTGTCAGTGCAGTACTGAAGGTGATATACATAGAGAGACATGGAAAATCTCTAGAAATCAACGTGCCCTGCAGTTTTGGATTGGTATTACTGACCCTCAATAGGAAAGGTCATTTGTTCTGGGCCTGGCTCCTCATGGGTTTCTTCAGGAGGCTCAGGCTGGCTCTGCATTTGCCCCCATGCGTCCTTTGGTTCTCCATGTGAGAGAGCAATCATGGAGCTACTGGATATTTCAAGCTTCGCTAGCAGAGCTCTGGAATTCTGGTGCGGCACCCTGACTCAGGGTACTAGAGGACAGTTCTCAACGGTGGGTACAACGGTCACCTCACTGACTGTGGCATGAGAGACAATGCAGAGGAGGCCAAAGCTAAGCTCACTCTCTGTGGTGTGAGACGGGATTTGAACAGATGGTCTTTCATTCGACCTATTCACCTGAGTTGGTTGCTTCTGTTACTTAACTATTTAACAGGAAACAAAGCTTGCTAAGAATGTCTTTTTTTTTTAACAGACTTTTATTTAAAAGCTATTTTAAAAAGGACTGTGACAGATGTTAAGAATACAAAGGTAAGAAAGACACCTGAAGAATTCAGGAACACACATGTATGACTTTAATATATTATAGGAATATTGAAGGGAAGTTTAACATAGACATAATGTTTCAGGCCCTGAACATAGCTGGATTGTGACATTTACTGTTCTTGCCTCTTTTTGATTAAAGAGTATCAAAGTCTGCTATCAAAGTCTGGTCAGTGCAGGGGCACTAAATTCCACAATCACTCACCAAGTACCCACTGTCACTTGGCAACTCCCAACGAGTCCACCAAAGAGAATCACATAAATAAGGCAACAATCAAGTAACTCTTCAGTCTCCAACAGAGTGTTGAACCAGGGATCTCACTGCTGGTTAAAACTGCCCCAGACAGGCACCATCAGATAGCAAACCTATGTGCTGTGTTGCAGAGGGCACAGGACCTTGTGTTCATGGGTAGGCTCCAGGGAAACCTGAAATGCAAAACCCACAGAGCTGCCTCTTCAATGAAAGAGATGTGGAACTCAGAAAGCTGGGAAGGGATGTGGTTAGTAGCCCGGTGAACTCTGCACTATCTGTATGACTGAGACAGGAGATGGTTAATAGCCTGGTAACCTGTATCTGTATGACCAAGGCCACACCAGATCCTCCCCTAGGCCCTTAATGTAACACATATAGTCTATCTACAGAACCCATCTTTATGAAAGAGGTAATTTGAAATGAGTTTCAATGTAATCACGTCTTAAGTTCTATCGTGCACACAGGATTGTGTTACACCATGAAACTCTTGTCCTAAATTTTACTATACTTAAATATGCCTAAATAAACTAACAGGTGTCAGGCTCTAGAAGTTTGGACCCACACAGCCCACTGAGTCGTGTTGAACCGGGCTTCCTCCTTGCCTCACACGAATTGACACTCTGCTGGCCATGGTGTTTGCAGAAGCTTCCACACCATGTCTGCTTGGTGACAGTTGAGACCGGCAGTTCTCAGTCATGACCCCTTTGGTAGGTCAAATGACCCTTTCATAGGGCTTGCCTAAGACCATTGGAAATAGCAGATATTTACTTTACAATTCATAACAGTAGCAACATTACAGTTAAGAAGTAGCAGTGAAAATGATTTTGTGGCTGGGGGTCACCAAGCAGGAGGAACTGCATTAAAGCGCCACAGAATAAGGAAGATTGAGACCCATTGGTGTATACAGTGTGTAGCTAGCAGTCGGAGCAGGTTTGGTGCAGGGAAGTCTCCATTGCGTGAGCTCATATGGCTAAATGACAGCTCCTTGGAGTGGCTCTGTTCTCGATGTTTTGAGTCACGTGCAGGTGTGGCCATCATATGCTGCCATCACTGACTGGCTCTGTTTTACACACACAAGTGTGCTCATTTACCTTTCAGGTGTCCCAGCCTTTACTTTGCACAAGAGCACATCTGCTTCTTCTAGTTCATCCTCCCCGGGTCAGATACTCCAAAAGGAGATTTCACTGCAGGGTAAACAAGACTCCTCGTTCACAGAACTTCTCTCACGCTCTGGCATTAACTTGGGACATTAAGGCATTTTGAGCCATTCTAGGCTTTGAGAGGAGCTATGAGAAGCAGCAGTGAGGGAAGGGTTGATGCCTGGCCAAATTCAGATAGAATGATGTCAGCCATTCTCCTTGGAGGCCTTTGCAAACTTGGGACTGTGTAAAGCACACACAGGAGGCCTTCCTGTTCTGCATCACCCAAAAAGACATGCACAAGCTGCTGTTCCTAGGCCGCTGCACCCAGAGGGACCAGAAGACTTTCTCCTGCAGCAAGAGAGGTTAGCTGCCACGGACCGGCTCAGAGGAGCTCCACAGACCGTGTGGAATCAAGGCCTTGTTCCCAGGATGGCACGAGTTAGCCGAATGACAGACAGACCAACACACAAGGGAGTGGTTTGAATCTGCTGCAATTTTACTGAATTCATATTAGCATTATATA
>JAQHUG010000204.1:939832-961817 GCA_028555095.1 Dicrostonyx torquatus
CATTATCCTCATGGTGGGATGCATGAACGCATGCAGGCAGTCATGGTAGCTGAGAGTTCTACATCCAGATCTGAAGGTATCAGGACTGGGCCTGGCTTGGGCTTTTGAAATCTCAAAACAAGCTCACAGTGACACACTTCCTCCTACAAGGCCACAAATCCTCCTGCTTTCAAATGGTGCCACTCCCTGGTGACTATCCCTTCAAGCATTTGGACCTAGGAGGGCCATTCTTATTCAAACCATCACAAAGGGTGTGCACTTCCTTTGAAGAAGACTGAGAGAACTCCAGGAGTGGTGAGCTGGCTGTGCTCTTCTTTGATGAAATCCTTTGGTTTCCCATCTGCTGTGCTGGTTCTTTAAGTCACCTTACCATGTTTCCTGTAGTCTTTCTAAAGGTACCATTTTCAGGATTGGATGCCAAAGTCTGTTAGCTTCCTAAAACAAATTGGGAAAGGCCATAGACTGAGGCGTTTCTGTGTTATGCTCTGTAGTTGTTTATATCCCACAATAATATTTTGTGCTGTGACTTTCTGAACAGACATTTGTATGTAAATTTAGTAGTATATAATACATGTATCTTATAATGCCAACAGTCTCTGACATTGTACTTATCCCTTTCTTAGCTTTTTAAGATTTCTTTTTGTTTTTAATTGTGTATGTGTGTTTGTGTATTTGTATGTACACAATAGCACAGTGTCTGTGGAGGCCAGAAGAAGGTGTCAGATCTCCTGGAACGGGACTAACAGTTAGCTGTGAGTCACCTCAGGTGGGTGCTTGGAGCTGAACTCTGGTCCTCTGCAAGATCAGTACAAGCTCTTTATCACCAAGGTACCTACCTATGCAGGCCATATGATGGTCTTTGTTTTGATCCCAGAGTCATATGGGACATTATCCAGGAGTTTGAAGATACTTTTGTATATATGATCCTCTCTCTTTTTTGCTACTAAGTTTAATTTTACTGCATTGGTCAGGGAACTACCATTTGGATAATTTCTACTGTATTCTTTTTGAGTTTGTTATTATGCACTAACATGGTGCTGGAAAGTGTGCCAATAACTTTTGGAAGAGAAGATGATTTTATGGCTAGATAACAGTGTGTCATCAATAATGATTAAGTCATCCATATTCTGTAGATCTGCTTGTCATGGACCAGAGACATTCCATATTTGAGGACTTCCCAGTATCATTTCTGTTATTTTCCTTTTATCTTTGGAGCAGATGTTGCTGTACCTATTTTGGTATAAGTTTCTGGTACAGAGAAGTTTGTGATAATTACACTTAAATTTTAGTTATATATTTAGGCAGTATAATATAATAATCTTTTCCCTCTTGCTCTACTTCCTTAGTGCTGAAGTACAAGATTGCCTGCCTTGTCCAGCTTTAGCCTGCTTTTCTCACATCTTAATTCATGTATTTGTTCCAATCATTTCTTCCGGCTCCTGGATTATTTCTGGGTTTCTCATCTGTGTTGAGTGAGATTGTGTACGACACCTGCTCAGTGTCAACAATACACAGGGTCTTCTATGGCCGATGTCTCATATCCCCATTGGTGCTTTAAACTGTTAACAAAGATGACACAATTTCCTTAAAAGCTCCCTGTTTTGGGTAACTCTGCATTGGAACATGGTATCTTTTCTTCTTGATGTACAGTACAGTGGTTTTAACGCCTTTCTCCTTGCCCCCCCCCTCCCGGAAGGTTTGCCAAATGTTGGCTTTTTGGCTCATAGTTTACGGTGTGTGTACTTTGAGACTACATTAAACAGGGCCTGGAAAGATGGTTCAGTGCTTAACCACTACTGCACATATACATATGCACACGTGTGAAAACACGTATGTGAGCATGGAACTGGTTTTTCTTTCCTCTCCTGCGTGTGTGTTCATGTCATCTGTACCTCTTGGAATCATATGGCTTTTGGATGTTTTCTGAGGGTCTCATGCAGCTCACTCAGCATCTAACAGAGAACTGAACACATCCTTCCTCACATTTCCCGTGGCCTAAAAATCACATTGTAAGACATTTACATTTTACTAACAGGGAATGCATTGAATTCTAATACAATCTTCTCCATCTCCCTGTTCCCAAAACCCAGGCTTTAACTGTCAATATTTTGGGGTAGGGATTCTTAGAGCAGCAGATAAGAGAAATTTTCTGCAATCCATTTAATAAAAGAATTGGGTTAATGTGCCTGGGTGTATGGCATTGTGGATAAAGCCCACGCTTCACTGCTCCTGCACAGAGTGAACTGCCCAGGGAAGCTGATAGATTCCAGGCAGCCTGTCTCCCTGGTCACCCCTCCCCACCATCATATTCTGTTTGTGCCCAAAGAGCAAGACAACGGTCGAGAGCTGTTTAAATCTCTTCTGAGATGTTTACAAGGCTTGGATGCCAGTAGCTGCTGTGAGTGCAAGGCTAAGTCAGTGAATTACTTGAAGACATCATCTGTGAAGGCTGTGTCTGAGGATGTGAGCCCACTGACAATGGCTGGCCTAGGAAGGACAGCTCCCTGAAAACGACAGACTGTTTTCTTTGCTCTTTTCTTAAAGACAAAAGTCATGTTTACTTGTGTGGGGTGCATATGTATATGGCATGCTTATTAGGGTTAGAGGGCAGCTTGCAGGAGTTAGTTCCTCCTTCCACCACGAAGGTCCTTGGGGATGGAGCTCAGGTCACTAGGCTTAGCAGTAGGCTCCTTACCCATGGAGCCATCACACTGGCTCTGGTCTTTTCTTACAAAGACTCTAATTCACTATTACATCAGGTTCTTTTAACTACCTCTTCACAGGTCCCATTAGGGGTTAGGGATTCAAATACCTGAGCTCTAA
Source organism: Dicrostonyx torquatus (assembly GCA_028555095.1). Classification (NCBI taxonomy): domain Eukaryota; kingdom Metazoa; phylum Chordata; class Mammalia; order Rodentia; family Cricetidae; genus Dicrostonyx; species Dicrostonyx torquatus. The sequence goes on from JAQHUG010000204.1 coordinate 942,656, forward strand.
GTCCATTATTTATCCTAAAGCAGGTGGACCGATGGGATGTAGCTTGTGTGGAGAGAGTAGAATTGAGATTCAAAGAATTCCTTTGCTTCTCTAGGTATTGTATGCCTTTCACAAGGCATCTTACATTCTGAGTCTCCATACTCCTGTATGAAGTACATACAGCCTTCTACCCCTCCACTCTCTAGGGCCATCAACCACATTACCTTCCTATACTTTCCCTCATGGCACAGATGACGTTTTGCAGTGGTGTAGATTTTTTTGTTATTGTTGTATACTGTCCTGAGGTAGGATTCCCCTCTGTATGCTGTGAATATCATTGGTTAATAAAGGAACTGCTTTGGGCCTATAGCAGAGCCATAAGGGAACAGAGCTAGGTGGGGAAAACTAAACTGAATGCTGGGAGAAAGGAGGCAGAATCAGAGAGAAGCCATTAAGCTGCTGCCAGAGACAGACACTCTGAAACTTTGCTGTAGGCCACAACCTTGTGGTGATACACAGATGAATAGAGATGGGTTAAATTAAGATGTAAGAGTTAGTCAATAAGAAGCTAGAGCTAATGGGCCAAGCAGTGATTTAAATAATATAGTTCAGTGTGATTATTTTAAGGCTGAGCATCCGGGAACCAACAAGCAGCCTTCTTATAACACTGTCCCTTCCACTCATGTACCTCAACTAAAAACCAAGCATCAGTGGGGGAGGAGTAGCTCTCAAACCCACACCATCACCTGGACCAAAACAGCAGAAAAATTACAGACTGAAAGAAAGGCTGAGCAAGTATGGGGTGTCTGAAGGATGAGGGAGGTTTCATTTGTCATACAACAAAAGGGTCTTCTGGAAACAGTGGTTTCTAGGTACAAATGAGGAGAGGCCCATCAGGGTCATCATTGCAGGTGTGTGTGTGGGTGTACTGCAATGAGGCCAAAGATCTAGGATGCACAGTTAATAATAGCTGTCCTAATCCAACAGTTCTGTCTGCTACACACTGGATAAACACAAGTGGTTTGGCCCAGAATTACATAAAGTTGGCTGGGTAGAGAGGTGGGGAGGATCTGGGAGGATATGGGAGAGTGGAAAAACATGATTAAACTATATTGTATGAAAAAATTTAATTAAAAAAGTTCATGTATCTCTAGAATAACAGAGAATGTTTCAAATAATAAATCTGATAGAGGACATGTAAGTGAAATATATAATTTAATTCCTTAGGAAGAGAAACAACCCGGCCTGGCATAGTCATGCACACCTGTAATAAAAACACTTGGGATGGCTAAACAAACAACAACAACAATAATAACAACAAAATCTTGGCATCCTAACCCATTCAGAAAATGTGGATCAAATTCAGAATGAGAAGCTTCCTACTTGCTAGAAGGGTGGCTAGATGCTTCAGTTTATCATGCAGTTCAAACAGTTTTGTATTTGAAACAATTTCTGTCCAAAGTCTGCATCTGAGCATCTGGTGCACAAATCATTAACTGCTCATTCAAGGTATAACATATCTCAAGTGATAGAGGACTCCTGGCTCACCATTCATGCCCTTTTCTGTGGGGGCCCATAGAAGTGGTTCCACTCCTTGACTGAAGGTCAGAGACCTTAAGCCTACTCTTGCTCTTTCAAAGTCATTGACAAGAGGTCTGACTTAAGGTGTCGCTAGAAACAAGAGATCCTGGTCTAAGATGTGGTTACTTGGTGTTTTGGATATTAAGATAGCCCATAGAGGTGGATCCTCTCCAACTTGATGAAAGGTCAGAGAATTCAAGCCTATTCCTGCTCCACCAAGTATAAGACAGGAGGTTTGTAGGAGGTTCTTCTGTTTGTGTGCTGCTTTCATTGGATAATGAATAAAGAAACTGCCTTGGCCTAGTTGATAGGGCAGAACTTAGGTAGGCAGAGAAGATAGAACTGAATTCTGGGATAAAGAAAGCAGAGTGGGAGAACTGCCATGGAGCCGCCAGAATCAGACATGCTGAATCTTTCCCAGTAAGCCATGACCTCGTGGTGATATACAGATTAATAGAAATGGGTTAAATCAAGATGTGAGAGTTAGCCAATAAGAGGCTAGAGATAATGGGCCAAGCAATGATTTAATTAATACAATTTCTGTGTGGTTATTTCAGGTGTAAGCTAGCCTGGCAGCCAGGACAAACAAAGGGCCACCCTCCTCGTGCAACAGAGGTTTGAGTCAGGGAATGGTTGCCTACAGGATACATAATCTAAGGTATACTTGTGATATGTTCTGCCTAAAACATCAGACTGCTTAATTCAGGAAATAGTTGCTTGACATTTTAAGTATTGAAGCAAGTAATTGTTCTGTTTGTCCTTTGTGTCATGTTAAAGCAATCTTTTGCATTCTTCCTCCTTTTTTGGATTGCGGTAGATAAGCATATTGAAAATAAACCTGGGTGCATCCAGTATTCGCTAGATAGCCCTCTCAGTTCTATCCTATGTCTCTATTTCTTTCTTATCTCTGTTCCTCCTACCTAATTTTTCTAATCCACATGCCCCTACCCTGGAACATGAGAACCCCATCGAGGCTATATCCCGACAGATGTCACCCCAGTGTGTGTCTATGACACTTTTCTATACCTTCACAGCTTCCCAGTCAAGGCCAGCAGGAAGCTCAGAAGGAATACTCACAGAGACCTCTCTGTTATCCTGTTTCACTTGGAACCCTTTCCAGTTGACTTTTTATGCAACAGACAGTCATTGTTGAACACTGAACTATCTTTGGCTTAATTGCAACCCTTTTTCTTTTTGTTACTTATATAGTTGCTATGATTTATTTATAATATATCCTGTGTGCATATTTAATTTTTAAAATTTGATTTTTTAATAAGGTGTAAGAGAATAGTATGGGGGAGAATGCAGAGAAATCAGAACCTGCAGAGAAATCTGGAGTTGGGGATGTGACTTAGTTGGTTGAGTGCTTGCCCAAGCAGACACAAAGCACTGGATTTGACCTCCAGCATGGCTTACAACCAAGTGTATTGGTGCACAGATGTAATCGAGCACTTAGGAAGTAAAGGCAAGACATCAGAAGTTTGAGGTCATTCTCAGTTATCTGGTGAGTTAGATGCCAGCTTGGGCTGCATGAGACAGTCTCAAAATAAAGCCCACTACTATCACCAACACAATGTAGCCACTGCTAAAGAAAGTACACATAGAGTGATTTATACCACTAAAGGCATAAACACAGGAATGAGTGCAGGTGTCTACCTACAAGTTGTTTAAGGATGTTCAAAACAACATAGGCTATAATAGCAAAACGAATAAACCCAACACAGCCATCAACTGATCAACTAATGTAGCAGGGTCCCTGCAAACACTGGATATTACTCAGCTATAAAGTTGGAGTACTGAGACATGAATGGACTTTGGGAAAAATTCTGCAAGACCAAAGAAGTCAGTTATTTGAGCTGCTCATTAGACAAGACCATCTGCATGAAAGAAGCAGAACAGATGTGTACAGCCAACAGATGGATGTGTAGAGTCAGAGCTGACTGATGATGGTCCAGGGCTGGAAGGTATGAGCAGAGTGAGTTAGTGAGTGATGGCTAATGGCTACTGGATGTGTGTGTGTGTGTGTGTGTGTGTGTGTGTGTGTGGCTACGAACATGTTCTAAAATTGGGGTGATGGCTCAATGACTCTGAAGACACTACAAACACGGAGTTGGATGCTTTAGGTTGTGGGTGACACACTATGTGGTAAATAGTTGAAGTTGCTCTTATAAAGGTCCCGGGGTGACTTTAATGTTCAGCTAGAATTGAAAATTTCTTTCTAGAACTGGAGATACCTCCCAGCTGCCAAGGTTTCTTGCAGTAGCTCTTGCAGAGGACCAACAATCGTTTTATAGCATCCATGTTGGGTGGCTCACAACCACCTTTAATTCTAGCTCCACAGGGATCCCAGGTCTCTGGCTTCTGAGGGCACCTACATGTGCTTGTATAAGCACATACACAATTTGAAAAAATAAGCATAAAATATCTAGTTTCTGAAAGACAAATTTTTTCTTCCTCCATGCTGAGCTGCCCTGGTGGCACGGAGTCCAGCATGACAGGGTACAGACTGAAACATTCTCAGTCCTTAGGCCGTAACCTTGAGAGACCAGATTGGTTTGGACATGAAATAGTCATAACTGAGGATTATACAGTTGTGGTGGTTATGGTCCTACCAGCCTCACGGCACTGTGACAGGCTTGACAGGTTGCTGCACCAGCAGGAGAAGGCATCCCCATCTGTCTAAGGCCACTTCCAATCCAGGGAGGAAAAAGGATGGAGTGACACTGGCTCCTCACACACACTGGACACCCTACCCAGCAGACTCATCATGGGTTGGGATAGAAATTGCCTGGTCTGTTTGCTATGGTCCAAAATGGACTACTCTTCAAGTAAACATGGATGCCATTTATGGACAGATCATAGAACTCAGGGATGGGCCCATGAGAGTACAGGCTAACCTGGGGGTTTTATTGCATGTAATGATGCTGACATGGAGTTAAATCAACAGGCAAAAGTCTATTCAGTGAGTAATGAGAAAATCTGTCACAGAATCTTAAATACAGATTAGTCTTCAAGGAGCAGTAAATCCAAGTTATACATTTCTGATGATCAAGCAGGGTACAGAAAGGCCAGCTGACCACCCAGCCATGTCTCAGGCCTTTACAAAGCTGCTTAGGAGTCTCCTTCCACCTGGGGGCAATACCTGATGCCCCTATAGGGCTATGTGAAACTGGATTTTCCAAGAAAACAGCACCAATAAGTTGGAAGTGTATGTTGTGTGTACAGTCACCTCCAGAATTGATTCTAAGATTTTCTGAAGGATATAACCAAATCTACAGGTGTTCATCTCTCTCATCTAATGGTACCTTAAACACATGTCTCCTTCCTACCTTAAATTCACTCTAGATTATGAATGACAAGCAAATACTATATTACATAAATAACTGCTATGGTTTGGGGGATAAATAAATATTAATTCAATGAACAAAATAATTTTATTATTTAGGGAATGATGATAACAAAGAGATCATGAATTGTTTGGTACAGGTGTAGTCTCTCCCAGGACATCTTTAACCTGTGATTGTTTAAAGCCATGGATGTAGGTGGCAATGAGGGGATGAACGGACATGACTGGTAATAAGGAGCTGGTTCCTTTGGTCTTAGGATCTGCCCTAAGCAAGCTGCTTAGTTTTTCTCATATGAATTCAAAGCCCCAAGAACCAAGAGACTTGATCTCACACTGGTAAGATCACTGTGGTCCAGAGCAGGTGGAGGAGGCTTCAGGAACCAAAGAAGCTTTAAGATGATTGCATCCCCCCCCCCAGGAACAGGAGAGAGATCCCACTGAGAAAGGAGCACAACACAGACAGGTCTGGGCATTGCTGTGAAGGAATGGGTGGAGCCACAAGCAGGAAACAGCCTAAGCCAAGCAGAGCATGCTGGGAATCCAAGAGACCCAGACAGACAGATGGGGCATCTGAGAAATTCTAGAGAAGATTTGAAACCTTCTGCAAATCAAAGCAGGAAGCCACATCACCAAGCCAGGGGCTGCCCTGACGCCTTCTAGAAAAAAGTGTCTGTTCCCACAGCTAGTCAGCTACGCAACCATAATCAAATACACCTCACTAAAATGCAACAATTGGAGCAAGGTCAGTAATAAAAAATATATATATTTGTATTCCATTCTTTATGTACTGAGAGAATTCAGAATAAACTCTCCAGGCTCTGTGTGAATTTAAGAAACAGGCCATTTTTACACATGGGAACCTGAGGCAGGTTATGGAGTATTGGGTGAGTGACAGCGCAGATTTTCTACTCTCAAGCCTGGTGTAGTAACTATCATTTTAAAAATTCATCCTTAATAGTCTGCAACAGTATCGTCATCAGTCCTGGACTATCACTGACTGGGGAATAGTTCATTTACTTTTGATTTGTAGCCCAGCGTTGCAGGCTAATGCTCTCTTAAACACTGAACGACTGCAGCGCGCTCCCGGCTCACCCTTGACTGGCCTAGCTTTCCCCCAGCACCTGCTCAGAAGGCAGAGCTGGACAACTGCCATCTTCTTCTTCACCACTGGGAGCCACACAGATGAATGTGAAAGTTATTTTACAGCCTGCAGTGCTCAGATCTTCCATGTGGAAGGAACATTCCTCGGGCGCCAGTTCCAAGAGCTCCTCAAACCAGTCCTTTGCCAGCCCCAGCCATCAACAACAACAACAACAAAGAAACAAAACAAAACAGAGAAGCTGCATCCTTAGTGCTGTGTTCATCATTTCTGTAGGGTGAGATGATTGCTCTCTGGTATTTGAGATAGATTGGAATGGGAATACCCCGCTTACAAGGCTGATATCTGTGTTTGTAAGAAACTTCAGCCAGGGCACTCACCTTTCCCTGCAAATGTCCGTACAGACCCTTTTAAAGACATGAGGGGGAAGGGCATGGGCAGAATCTGAAAGCAGTGTTCTGGAGAAGATAGCCTACTTGATGGTACTCAGCTGCACATTGAAATTAACCTAGCTTTTTCAGTCTTTCCCTTCCCCTCTCCTCTGGTCCCTCCTTCCCTTCCCCTTCCTTTGCCCCTTCTTTTAAAGTCTTTCTTTCTTTTGAATTGACAATTGCTAATCATATCTATTCATTGAATGCAGGGTGATGTTTTGATTTGTGTGTGTTAAAAGATTCAATTCAAGGGCCATACCACCCTTAATGTGCCTGATCTTGTCTGATCCCAGAAGCTAAGTAGGCTCAGACCTGGTTGGCTCTTGAATGGGAGGCCCTTGAGAATACTGGATAAAGTAGGGTTGCTGGGCATGGTGGCAATTGGAGGCAGAGACAGGTGAATCTCTGAGTTTAGGATCAACCAGGTCTACAGAGTGAGTTCCAGGACAGCTAGGGCTATGCAAGAAAACCAAGTTTCAGAAAAAAAAACAAACAAACAAAGCAAAAAATAAGTAAATTTAGTTTAGCTGATTAATATATCAATTACCTCATCAATGTAATAGTAGAACCACCATTCCACAAATAACAATACGGAGACTTCTTATTAATTATGAAGGCCCAGTCTTACCTTAGGCTCCAACTAGCTCTTATGATTTAAATTAATCTGCTTTTATTGATTTATGTTCTGCCATGTGGCTTTTTTTTTAACCTCTTTTCCATCTCTGTATGTCCAACTTGTTCTGCATCTCGCCTAGATTCTTCTTCCCAGTTCCTCTCTCTCTCTACATGGAAGTCTCACCTATGCATCCTGCCTAGCTATTGGCTGTTCAGTTTTTTTTATTACACTAATCACAGCAATATATTTTCACACAGTGTACAAATATCCCAGAACACATCAACTTACTTTTTCTGTTTGGTTGGTTGTTGTTTAGTTTCATTTTTTGAGACAGGGAGCAAGGGTTTCTCTGTGTTAAACCTCTGGCCCTTCTGGAACTTGCTCTGTAAATCAGGCTGGCCTTGAACTCATAGAGATCCTCCTGCCTCTGCCTCCCTGGTGTTGGGACACCACTGCTCACAACTTATTTATTTTTGTGTTGAGGCTAAAAGCCTATTTTTCCAGGGCTGGAACAATGGCTCAGCTGTTATGAGCACTAGCTGGTCTTGCGGAGGATTGAGGTTTGGTTTTCAGCCGCTACACAGTGGTTCACAGTCACCTGTAACTCCAAGCTGCAGGGAATCCAGCGCCCTTTTCTGGCCTTTGCAAGCCTAGGCATGCATGTGGTGAATATGTATATAAGAAACCAAACACTCACATACATCAAATAAAAACAAACAAAAATAATTTAAAAAAATCTATTTTTGCTGCAGGGCACTAGGTCCCTGTTGAACCACAGTCCTAAGTGCAAGTGGAGTCTGAGCTGTGGGGTATTGGAGGTCACATGGTCTGCTTGAACCTTTTCTTTCCTGTGTGTGAAAAGTGGTGAGCTGCCTTCTACAGAGCCATGACGAGCATCAAATGGGATAATGGGTATGAGATATTGCTGAAATATAAAGGACCCATCATCAGATAAGTGGATGGTGAAAATGTGGTCCGTGTTCACAGTGAAATTCTGTGTGTGTATTTGCTAGGGTTTCTATTGCTGTGAAGAGACAGCATGACCATGGCAACTCTTATAAAGAAGACGTTTAACTGGGGAGGCTCACTTACAGTTAAGAGGGTCAGTCCATTGTCATCATGGCAGGAGCAGGATGGCATGCAGACAGACATGGTGCTGGAGCTGAGAGTGTTACATCTTTTGTTTTGTTTTGTTTTTTAATTTTTTGAGACAGGGTTTCTCTGTTGCTTTGGAGCCTATCCTGGAACTCTGTAGGCCAGGCTGGCCTTGAACTCACAGAGGTCTGCCTACCTCTACCTCCTGATAAAGGCATGCACCACCACTGCCCAACTGAGACTGCTACATCTTATAGGCAACAAAAAATCAATTGTCTGTCACACTGAGTGATGATTGAGAAAAAGACTTCAAAACCCACCCCCATACTGACATACTTCCTCCAACAAGGCTACACTTACTCTAACAAGGCCACACTTACTAATAGTGCCATTCCCCATGAGATTATGAAATTATGGGGGCCAATTACAGCAAAATTACCACATATATAAAGGACTCTATGATTTTACATCCCTAGAGATACTGGGCTGTTTTTCCCCCCATAAAGAAACATTTTAACAATCTAATTTATACAAGAAACTATGATTAAGTCCCAGTAGCAGAAAACAAATGTCCTACCAGGGGTTAAGACTCATTTTCCTGGTAGGTTTCATACCAATGTTTAAATCGTGTCAATGAAGTAGATATAGACATAATTTATAAATATTCAAAATTTCTTTTTCAAAAAATAATTTCCCTTAACAGAAAAAGAGGCTGCAGGATTTTATCTTGACATAAATTGGATGTAGATTTATTTTTTTAAAGATTTCACAGGTAGAATATAGAAAATAAACTGATGGATGAGAGGAATTCTTCAGAGGCCAGAGGAACCTGGCAAAGAAAAATTGGTGACGATGAAGATAGATGGGCGGGCCATGCAACCCACAGCATGGAGGGGACTTGAGACACACATGGGGACAGCATCTATAAAGAACTGGTTAATAAAATCCAACCAAGTAAAGAATTGCCAAAAAAAGCAGATGAGGGTGGGAAAAGCACAGCATGAAGGGAATTTGAGGCCAAGAGAGGTTTCCCCATTAGATCCTGGAGTTACTTGGAAACAGCAGAGGTGATGTCTGGAATAAGGCCTGAGGCTGAAGAAATGGATGAGATCTTCCCGAAGGGCGATGAGAGGCAGATTCAGAGGAGAGGTGATTCATAGGAGAAGGGCCCACACATCTGTAAGAAGGGGAAGTAGAGGCAATGGGTACACTGTCTGCTGGTCATGAATGTGAGTACCCAGAAACTGAACCTGATGGTGTGTTGTTGCAAGATGGCCACCCTGGAATCGGAAAGAGGATGCTTCAGCAGGGAGCAGGAGGCAGGAGACTGTGGTGGTGCGGGAGACTTGTCTGTTTCTGTCAATCATGTTTTAAATAAATACCGATTGGCCAGGTAAGAAGTATAGGCGGGTCAACCAGACAGGAAGTAGAGGCAGGGCGATGAGAACCTCTGGGAAGCAGGAAGCTTCCCAGGCATTCCTGTGCAGACCACCAAGGAGGCAACAATGTAAGCTGCCCAGCTGAGAAAAGGTACCGAGCCATGTGGCTAACATAGATGGGTTAATATAAGTTATCAGAACTAGTAAGAAGCCTGAGCTAATGGGCCAATCAGTGTATAACTTAATGTAGACTCTCTGTGTGATTTTCTTTGGGGCTTGCCGGCTGTGGGGTACTGGGCGGGACAGTAACCCCAGCGAGCCAGCCCTCATGTTACACTGTGGTGCCAGAGTCAGAAAGAAGACGCGTTGTCAGGTGGAAGAGGATGCTTATGAGTGGTTAGTGCCAGTTTCTGAGTGGCGGTCGTGAGTGTATGAGGTCAGTCAGTCCTTGAATGGGTACATCAGAACAGGGTAGAATCTTTGGGAGGTGGGTGCTAAGGGAAGGTCCTTAAGTCATGGAGGTTCTGCCACCTAGGAGGAATTGTGGCACCCCCACCTGTACTCACTTGCTTCTGTTAGAGCTCACGGCTCTCATCAGAGGCCAAAATCGATGATGTCACATATTGTGGACTTGAACTTTCACCATGGACCAAAATACATCTTCTTTTATTTCATAAGCAGTTTGTGCTAGACTTTTCTTTATAGTGCTGACTGGTGTACTCTTGTAGAAATTCCTCTTTCAAGTGCCTCTTCCTTAAATCAGTACAAGGTGTCTGGTGTTTCTCTAGCAGCAGCCAGATTTGGGTGGAACTAACTGGAATATGCTCAGAACAGGCAGTGGTCTCCAAGGTGGTCCAAATCTTTAACACACATCATAAACACAGGAGCATCCTGTTCAGATTTCCGTGCTGCCTCCTTACCTGCTGGTGTTTAGTGGAATGGTGACTGTCTGAAAGATACGTCACCAGAATCTGTACATACAACCTTGTTTGGAAAAACAGTATCACAGATAGAACTAAGGATCTTGAGACGTCCTTAAATCCAATGACGGTAACCTTATAAAACAAAATGAGGGAAGAGCATCCAGAGGGGAAGTCATATGATCGTGGAAAGGAGGCTTGGGTTATACACCTTATAACATACAGCCAGAAACTGGCAAAGGCTGAGAAGAAATCTTCCTCAGAGCCTCTGAGAGGTGCACGGCCTCACTGACACTCTGACTTCAGGTTCCTGGCTTCCATGATGGACAGAAAATGAGGTTCCGTTGTCTTAACCCCTCAAGTTTAGAGCAATTTGTCAGAGCCTCGTGCGGCGCACTAATGTAACTGTTGGTGTAAATAGGCCCTGTTTCCAAGAAAATGAACAGAGTCCCCAATTAAATAAGAAAGTAATAAAAATAGTAAATCTTGCGTGTTCTCGTCTAGGTGGGTCAAGTTGCCTCATGGCATGCATTTTACAGCTAGTAAGAGCACACACCAATCCTTATCCAGCGGTTGACAGTGTCTGATGACGTCAGCAAAGCCATCAGATTCTGACAAGGTACACTATGTAGCAAGGGACTGTTCTCTAGGAAGAAGGTGACTCATTTTCCCAATGCTCAAAAAGTAATAAAATTCCATTTGCGAATTTTGTTTTTTAGAAAAGTGAAGGGGAAAAAATATTTTGAAGACCTCAAAAAGAGAACAATGAGGAAAGAAAAGGTATGTCTTGGGCTTTTCATTGTTTTAGTGGAAAAAAATCAGCAAATGCTTTTGTTCTTGCTTCCCCCTCATGGGCGGGCACTCCTGGCACAGAGGTCAGGTCTCACCTCAGTCTCAAGAGGAAGTTGAAGCGGAGCGACATTTGACATTTTGCTGTTTCAGGTAGCGACGGCCAAGATGCCAGCTGAAGATGGATCAGAGCAGAGCAGTGTTCTCACCCATGCCTGAGAAAGAATGCATGGTTCCACCGTCCCTCCCTTCAGCATGAGTCTCCCAATGCCTGGCCAGGAGCCCGACAGTCCCTGATTATGGCACCAGAGCACGGGTCCCAGTTCACCTCCACTTTCCTACTCTGGCTTCCAGAATGTGGAGAAGAAACACAACATGAGATCTGGGAACCGAAGTTCCAGGTGTGCTATACATGTGTGTGTGGATATAGGTCTATGATATGTATCTAGGTGCATGATATCTGTCAGGGTGCGTGTGTGCTTGCATGTGGAGGCTTCCTTAATCTAGTGTCTTCCATACTAATACTAATAAAAAATAAATAAATAGATAAATAAACAAACCATCTCTATGTTTTCTAGCAGGGTCTCTCATTGAACCTGGAGCTCATGGATTCAGCTAGACTGTCTGGCCAGCAAGCCTTCCCCCTGCCTCTGCCTCTGCCTCTGCCTCTGCAGTGCTGGGACTACCTGAGTGTAGGGATCTGAATTTGGGTCTTAATGTTTGCATGACAAGCTCTCTACCGACTAGCTTTTCACATGTCTGCTTCTGGCCCTCCCAGGTATCTATGACTTTGATATTGAAAACCCTGTATTGGAGAATAGCTTGACCTAAAGTACGAAGGGGGATATTTCTGTCCTGCCTTTGAGTTCATTGTAAGAAATCTCACCGAAGAGGTAGTGTTGGCTAGAACTACCCACCCAGAAGCAGGAACAGAAGGACCCAAGGCCTGGTTAATGTAGTCAAGAAAGACCACGAGAGATGGAAATGTTTGGGCTGCTGACCACAAGTAAGTAAGATAGGCTCATTTAGAAGCTCAATAACCAAATGTGGACAGCCAGGATGCGGAGCTGGGAGGCTTTATAAATTGCACACCTTTGGATTGGGGAAATGGATCAGTGGGTGAAACACTTGCCAAGCTGGATCCTTGGAAATCGTATGAAAACCACTCATGGTAGCCAGTATGCAGTCCCAGCGCTCTAGCAGGAAGATGGGAGGTGGAGATAGGAAAATCCCCAAAATTCACTGGATAGCCAGGCTGGTGTACTGAGCTGGGAGACCCTGCCTCAAACGAGGTGGACTATGGTTCAACACCTGAAGTTGTCCTCTGGTCTCCATACACACAAACACACACAAGCAACACACTCAAATAAGCAAACAAATCAATCCTGATTACAATGTAAACAAATAAGTTAAATAATAAGTCTGAATTCTGTGTAATCACTCATTATACCATATTGCTTAGGAATTAATAGCAAGAAAAATACAGATTAATAACAAAAAATATAGATTGGAAACCCAGAGAGCTGAAAGACTGTTGGGTATACTGCCCTCTTCTCCTATTCTAATCTCTTTCACTTAACCAATCCTACTGAAGGAAGCAAGAGCAGGGGCCCGAAACATCCCCAGGATGAAGTACAGATGAGGGAGACATAACATCTCTTTTCAAGTATCCAATAAATGCTCATGGGAGAAATGACACATTTGTCTTATGGTTTAATAGACTTAAATGGCTAACCCCTATTTATGATCGCGGATATCAAGCCAGCCTTTGAATTCCCTGTTGAAGCGTGTCAGCTGCCGATGCTCCTGCAGTAACACTGACTATGCTTTCCTTCCCAGCAAAACAAAACAAGAAAGCAGGTTTATTTCATTCTTAGTCCAACAATCACCAGGATCTAGTTATGTACCGAGCAGAGGCTAAGCGAGTCCAGAAAAGCGAGCGTTGGACTTGGTGAAAGCAGCAGGTGCCTCCGTGTAAGCGGTGAGAACGTCCAGATTCCATCCGTCACTGCACGAGTCCTGGACACTACCTATTGGCTTGGCCCTGCTTGTTCCTGCTGGGTGGAGTGACTAAGCCATTTCAGAGCCTGTGATGCAGAGACATAGCTGGGAAGGAAGAGAGGAAAGCGAGGGTTGGTAATTGTTATTCCATGAGACCATGTTGAGTTAAACCATATTCCTGTGTATTTAAGGAGTGAAGTTGAAAATGTAAAGGTCCATCAAGATTGGCTCATGAGATAGCTTTTCTTTCCTCCCACTTTATTAAAGATTATGTGACACATTTACCACTTATTCTCAAAAATACTACCATTATAGTATTAAAAATTGGTCCACTGAACTTCCTTAAGGTAAATTTCATCACTGGAATGACATTCCAGCCAGTGAGGTGAGGGCATTGCAAGCATGGGGATCTGAGATCAACGCCGCATCATCCATCCATGCAAAGAGAAAGTAGCCATAGAACAACAAAAAGCACAGCCTTAGTAAAATAAGGCCCAGTGACTGGTACTCATAATATCAGAAGGAAGAGGCAGGCAGATCCCTGGGCTAGATGACCAGTCACACCAGCTACATGGTGAGCTCCAGGTCAATGAGAAAGCCCGTCTCAAAAACACATCTCAGCTGGGTGGTGATGGCACACACCTTTAATCTCTGCATTCGGGAGGCAGAGGCAGGCGGATCTCTGTGGGTTCAAGGTCAGCCTGATCTACAGAGCAAGTGCCAGGACAGGCTCCAAAGCCACAGAGAAACCCTGTGTCAAAAAACCAAAAACGAACAGACAAATAAACAACAAAAACAACCACATCCCAACACAAGGTACTGCTGAGGTCATTGTCCTCTGACTTCCACACACATGTGCACACACACGTGCAACATACACACATGCACACACAAACACACACACACCCATTTACACACATGAACACATGGATTCCTCCACCATACCTGCCATCTTGGTGGTTTTGAATCCTTCCACACACCCACCACCCTCTGGCCCTTCACCATCAGAGGAGCTTGTGACTTCCGGTTAAGAAGACCACTTTGTAGTCTTCCTCCAAGGAAACTATCATCTGTGGAGGAATCAGAGGGGCAGCTGCACACACACACACACACACACACACACACACACACACACACACCCCAATGTAGTCAATCACTGGGTCTAAAATCACTTCCTTAACACTGGAAACCATTAGTGATGGCTCTTCCTGGGTTAAGAGCAGATTACAGGCAACAAATGTGTTGTCATAAAAATATCAAGAGGCGAAACACATTAGAACTAGCAAAGACCCTGAGATAATACCATCAGCCATCTCGTCTTCTTGCCCTCTCCCTTCATGGTACCTGCTTCATGCTGAAAACAAGCTCTCTTCAGTAGCACGTGAATGGGAAATTGTCTCATTAAAAAAAATGGCATCCTTTTCTTGGAGAATTATTGTCTGTTTATTCCCTCCTTATGGTTACAGATGATGATATTAGTGCTCCGCAGTTAGTAATTTGTTTAACTTTTGTGATGCATCACAGAGAGAAGGGTACCACTTTGGACTGTTTCTACAGAGAAGCAAGTGACTGCTGATCCTCTCTTCTGGCCTAAGAGTTCTTCTGGCTCTTCACCACCAAGCTGTCCTTCTGTCACGCTGCCTCTTCAAGGACCTTGCTCATGTCTTGACCACTCTCTTCCCTTGAGTCTTTTGACACTTCTCAGAAAGTTGAGTGATTTTCTAAACCCTGGACAGTAAGTGGAGCTCAACGCGGAATCTCATCCCAAATCTTATTATCTTTAATGACATCACACGACTGGATATAGCTGAATTTTTCAACTTAGGAAAGATTGGCTCTGAAGCCAAATAGCTGGTACTATTTCATTTTTTTTCCAGAAATACATTCCAGATGAATTTAAGAATTAAATCTTGTGAGGGAAACCATAAAAGTACTGGGGGAAGTTTGGGTGAATATTTATGTAATCTTATGGTGGCGAAGGTCATTCTAAAAATGGCCCTAAAGTCAAAAAGATGGATACATTAGATTTCATAAATATAAAAAATCCAGTCTGTGAAAACATTGTAACTAAAAAGGAAAGTTGTTCAACTCAGTGTGGGTAAGCAATTTTCTTTTCATTGACTATCATTAATTCATTCCAAAAAAAGTTGGTCATGGGTAAAATAGAGTTAAAAACAGACAATATCCCAGCCTTTCTGCTTGTGTATGTGTGTGTTGTACATGACCAAATGTATTGGTGCACATACATACATGTGTATGTACACGTGGAGGCGAGCGGTTTATATCCAGCATCTTCCCCAATTGTCTTCTGCGTTATAGGTCAGGTTTGGTCTCTCACTTGAACCTTGAACTCCTGATACAGTCTACTCAGCCATTTATTCCAGGGATCTCCTGTCTCTGCCTCTCTTGTGCTGTGATTACCCTTTGACCTCCACAACCACCTACCATGGATGCCAGGGATCTGAACTCTGGTGTTCATCCTTGTGAAGCAAATACTTTACCTGCTGAGACGTCTCCTAAGCACCCCTTCATGGAGCTTTGCAGTCCTGAGTAGTCAAGATGGATTGAGAGATGTACAACATTTACATGAAGCAGCAAGAGCCGCTTTAGTGACAGAAGAGATCTGATGAACCCAACAGGGTCAGGAAAACCTGTAAATAATGCTCAAGAAGTTAACTCAGCTTGGGAAAAGCAGCAATGCACATCCCAAGAGAGAATATCATCCCTTCTGGAGAGGAGAGCAGAGTCCAGCTGATGAATGAAGAGAAGGCCAATGGAGGCTGGGACAGCTCAGTTGATTGAATGCTTGCCTCTATATATGAGCCCTGGGCTGGATTCCAGAACAGTAGAGTGTGGTGCATGCCTGCAATCTTTGGCTACATAGAAAATCTGAGGACAGAGTAGAGTACATGGAACAACTTTCTCTCAGAGAGAGGAAGGAGGGAAGGAGAGAGCGAGAGAGAGAACAGTTTAACCCAAAGCCAAGCGAATGGCATGGGATGACGGAGAGGTATGTGCACGTCTTAGTTAGGATTTCTATTGCTGTCATAAAACACCACAGATGAAATCGACTTGGGAAGGAAAGGCTTTGTTTCAGTTTACAGCTCTTAGTCCACCATTCAGGGAGCCAGGACAGGAACTCTGTAGGAACCTGGAGATAGGAAGTGATACAGAGGCCATGGAGGAGTGCTGCTTACTGGCTTACTCCCCATGGTTTGCCCAGCCTGTTTTCTTGAACTAATCAAGAAAACCTGCCCACAGGCGGCATCACCCCCTGTTGGCTAAGCACCCCCACATCAATCATTCATGAAGAAAATGCTCTACAGGCCTACCTAGTGAAGACATTTTCTCAGGTGAGCTTTCTCTTCCAAGATGACTTTAGGTTGCGTCCAGCTGACAAACCAAATGAGTGAGTACAGCCCTGGATTTGAATAGAGAGCAGTTTAGGACAGACAGAACACTAAAGCTTTGACCTTGAACACATTTAAGGCATCCTTCTGAAGGTATCCTTAAACATCCAAGTGGGGATGATCGTCGAAGTCCAGAGTAAGAAGTTCTAGACTGTGAGCTGGGTGCCCGGGTTCAGCGGTGTCCTGAGGCCACCGTCATGGATGAAAGCATTCAGGAAGGGAGGATAGAAGGGTGTTGAGAGTGGAGTTCTGAAGAACACTGGTATTTAATGGCCAAGTGAAAGCACTGTGAAGATTGAGCCACAGAGAAGGCCAGGAGGGGCCCATACCACGGGAGTAGATGGCTTCGTTCTCTTTTTGCTACTAAAGGCAATATACCCACAGGTGGTAATTTATACACAGACATTAATTCAACTCATAGTTCCAGAGGCTGAGGCACTGCATCAGGTGAGAGTCTTGCTGTTGTGCCAACCCATAGCGGGAGGGTGAAAAAGCACAGGTACTGAGGGCCATTGGGGAAGGGGGTCACCCCCATCCTTTTCAAAGGACCCCACTTCATCAGTATCTAACCTGCCTCACAACAGTGACATTTGCCATCTCTTAGAGGTCTTCTCTCTCGATGTTGTTGCCAGCACATGAACTTTGAAAGACCCTTTAAAACCACAACATGAGGAAAGCAGGAGTTTAGATAGGGAGACAGCGCAGCATCGACCTGTTTACAGATGAAAACACCCACTGTACGTAAGAACATCGTATGGAATGATGGGGGAACTGCGCCAGAGTGGGATGAGATGTGAAAGGGAAGAAACAGAAACTGAAAGAGCCAGGAAAGGCCAGAAAATGTCTGAGAAATTTGTCCACAAAGGGGAAGAAAATGAGTAGCATAAGAGGGAAGATTTTTAAGAATTAATTTCTTATTTTAGATGGAAGACGTTTGTGGTTATCCCGGTGAGACTCTTACCTACAAATTCAGTAGACAGGAGAGAGAACTGTAGCCTTAACTTTTATTTAGATGCCTCACTGTCAGAGAGAAGAAATGGAAGTGCAGTTGTTCATAGCAGCACCTCCTTCCTCAGGGTCACAGCTAGATTCTGAGTAGAGTCATAAATACCAGCTGTGCATCCATGGTCCTTGGCCAAGGGAAGCTCTCATGCCTTATGCCTGAGACATAAGCACTCATTCCTCTCTTGTGCTGAGTCCAGCTATTTCCTTGTCTCTTCAAGAAGTGCAGGGCCCTTGGTGCTGAAGCCCAATACTTGACCCTGTATTGTTTCCTCACTCTGGTCTTCTCCCACATTGGCCTATCTCGCTTAGTTGGGAACATTTCTGTCTCTGTGACTTCTCTGTAACTTTCTGTTCCATTCTGACCCAGGGCTTCTCCAACTATGAAGATTTAAAGATGTCCTGTTCTCTGGCCTTCCTTATCTGTCTATGCTGTGGCCTGTGTGGCAATTCTGCAACGGGATTGCAAGTCCCAAGGAGGCAGAAGATGGGCTGTCTTCTGGACCCTTCTGCATCCAATGCAGAGAAGCATGTCTGCCACACTCTTTATGACTGTCTGCAAGTGAGGGAAGAGAAGGGATGAAGGAGATGAGGATGAGAGAAGGCAGAGGAAAAGATCAGTGAAGGAGCGAGGGATGAAGGGAGAGGAAATGAAAAAGGAAGAGAAAATGAGTATAAGAAGGAAGGAAGGTACGGGAGAAAGCTGGGAAGAAAGACAAGCAGTGTCTTCCATGGCTTGGTACCTAACTTCAGCAAATGTCTGGGAAATAGTGACTTTGCAGCCCCTTGTGAAGTGATGCTTTATCTGGAGACCTGAGCTTTCCATTGTCCTCTGCCTATAGTTCCGGGGGACAGCTAGGAACCTTCCCATGTGCCGTGTGTGTGTGTGTGTGTGTGTGTGTATGTGTGTGTGTGTGCACGTGTGCGTGTCTTGGGTGGAGGGAGGTTCCTATAATGTCCCTCAAGTGTTGGTCCTTTGCTGGGCTCAGCCTGTTATTTTCTGCAGAAGTCTACAAGCATCTTCTGACACTGGGCAGCCCCCAGCACAGTTTCCAGCGCCAGTGCTGTCCTTCATATGTACTGCATTCCTTGAATGCTGGGAACATGGAAAGAGAGGGAAGTAGGCCTTGAGCATCTGTTGAACTGGGTTCTCTGAAATGGGAGCACTGGGGACATGAAAGGGTTTTGAGAGGGGGCCTGCTGGCTCCCTGCAGTCAGAGACCTCTCTGGAAAACTGAGCCACTCTGACTAGTTCCAGGTTATGTCATTAGTACCAAACATAGCTTTTTACTAAGGGATGTTAAGAGCTTCTCTCCTGCTCAACCAGAAAGTGACCCCAGGGCAGAAGGGAAGCTAGAAGGAGTAGTAGGTTTTAAAAAAAAGTTACAAGCAGAGAAAAGGTTACCCCTGCTATGACTCTGTCCAGAATGACAGGGCCATTAGAAATGCCAAATCCACAGGGCCTGAGCAGAAAAGCAAGGACCTTCATGTAAGAGAAGCACACGGCTGGAGAC
>JAQHUG010000204.1:962248-988630 GCA_028555095.1 Dicrostonyx torquatus
GAAAAACACATTCACGTGGTTGGTAAAAGCAAAGCAAAACCAACCCGCCACAGTAACCCATAATTTAGATACTTTCCCTCTTAGCGCTACAACCTTCTGTATTTCCCACTATTTTCTAATTTTTCTTTCTAAGAGTCTCTGCCCAAGAATAAAACTATACTGATTTAACAGTATAACTTTTACTATCGACTGTATTTCCACTTATGTGCTTTTCATTTTCATAGCTTGCTTGCTTCTGAGGATTAACTTATATGGCTTTAGTTAACCTCACAGATGCCTGTACAAACTCTCTGCACCTGCTGTAAAGGGGGCTTTGGGCTGTCAGTCTGTGTTTTCCTCCATGTTCCCAGATTCTTTCCTAAGGACACCCAAGTGGCTTGGAAGTTTTCCAATCTGGGGTTCCTAAAGGAAGAGTTATTACATGTCCAACATTTTAAGTGCCCTAATTCTTTATAAGATAAATGTGCCTTATTGCTAGGAATTGCATTTGGCCCCAACTTACAGAAACGAACACGGGCTTAGGATAGAGTTCTATTTTGTTTTATTTTTTCTCTGTAAAACAGGCCTGGAGACAGGCAGTCTAAAACTGATCTTGCCAGGCCTTACAGTCATCACAATTCTTGATTTGAGTTGCTTTGTCCGCAACACACAGCTTCCACATTCAGGGTCTACTGGGGTTCAAGTCGAGGCTGGACCTGCCACCACCACTTACTCTATCTGTGTCAGAATCACGAAGGGAAGGGGGGGCAAAGATGATCTTGTTTTAATTTTTTAAAAAAAAATTATATCATAAATGTTGTGTTTAGTATGCAAAACAACAGGTGTACTTCTGGCATGCTTTGCTTGGTTACTCTCCTCCCCCATCACCTTGCTCTCCACTGCATCATCCCAGCTCTACCGTCTGCCTCCCACTATTCCCTTTCTACTCTTGTATCACTTGTATGCTATTACCCTTCCCACTCCCTCCATCAATCCCCCCACAGGCGCATGCGCACGTGCACACACACACTCACACACACACCAGCAACAACAATTGGAAGCTAGGATCTGCATGCAAATTAAGAGCATGCAACACTTGTCTTTCTGAGCCTGGCTCACCTCATTCAATATGGTGCTTTCTGCTTTTAACTTCCATCTATTTTCTTTCAAACTCCACAACTTCATCTTTCCTTCTGGCTAAATTATGTTGTGTGTACCACATTTTAACATCCATCCATTTGTTGATGACTGTTTCCATTTCTTTGCTATTCTGAATGGAACAGTCATAAACGTGGGTGTACGAGTATCTTCAAGGTAGATATCTCCGTGGAGTTCTCCCAGTAGATGCCCTGGAGTGGTATAGCTTTGTCTATGGAATCTCTATTTCTGTTTTTGAAAACCATATCCACACTGACTCCCACAGTGGCTACGGCAGTTTACATGCCCCTGTCTCAACCCTTGACACCTTTTTCTATCATTTGTTCTCTTGACGGCAGTATTCTAACTGGATGAAAGTCAACTTCATTTTCGGTTTCCTGATCATCCTCACTTCTTAAAGAGCCACCCTAGAAGTCTCACATAATGCTCCTTGTGATGTGACACCAAATGGAACTTAATCCCCATGGAGGAGGTTGGGCCATGCACTCTCTTAGCTATGTCCACGGCTGTAGCATGAGACTGGGAGTCTCTTACTAATGGGGAGGAGGTAAAAATGAGATATACAGTTAGCAGTCTCTGTCACAAGTGCACTCAAAGTGTTTAAGGTCAAGCAAACTTTTTCCCCCATCCAAAATGAAATTCTTTCCTGTGAATTCATGCATTTTTATTGCTTTGTTCCCAAACTCCTTCCCCATCCCCATCCACACCCTGCCTGCTTCCCACATGCAAAGGTAGCATGCTAGGGAACAGAATTAGAATCATAGAAGTTCCCAAAGTTTAAAAAAAAAACCTTGGCTGAAATAATCCTCAAGGGTTTTCACACTTAAAAAAAAATGATTCTTTAATTTTTTTGAGTGGTCAGTAATAGCTAAAGGACCACATTTCTTGGTGATTATAGTATTGTGCTTTTTAAAACTGTGTACCAAAATAGGTGTCAAGAAGTGATGCCCCCACTGAGTTACCTCAATCTGAGACTGCACTCAAGAGGATAGAGCAGACCCTTTTCCAGAGTCACCAAGGTCAAAACCATCAAAGAGGACCTAAAGTGGGGCTGAAGATACAGATTAAGAAGTTTATTTGGTTTTTTGGTGTCCTCTCCAAATGCATAAAGCCAGTAGTATGGGGAAAGCTAATTATTCTAAGCTTATTCAGTTGTTTTGATTCTGTTGTGTTTTCTGAGTAACTTGTAAGCACATATTGTTCCACACACAGCCCCGCTCAAAAAAAAAATCCCACACCCCCAGGCTAACTTTAGAATTTAGAGAAAGAACATGGGTGTTGGAAACACACATCCGTGTCCTTAAAAGTCATTTCTGATTCTTAGCTGTGAAGATAGAAGAAATTCAAGCTTTTTTTCTTTAAAAAAATGCCTTTATCCAACCAACAGGGCTATCTACCTTGCTGGCTTCTAGAGTGGAAAGAAACAGTGAAGAAGATATGCTCCACAAATGATAGTTTCCTCAGAAGAACACAAACCTGTCTTGAAGCCATAGGCTCCTTCTCTAATGGTGAAGGGTCAGAGGGAGGTGGGTGTGTGGACGGACTCATAGCCACCAAGATGGCAGGTTTGGTGGAGGAATCCATGCAGAGAAATCGGGGAGGCAACTCTTATGGGATACAGGGTAGAACATTCAGTCTCATTAAGTACCTACCGTCCATCTGTGTGTGTTCCTGAGTGTGTGCACACACAACACGCAATGGTTCATGCAAAGCACCAAGAAACACCAAGAAAGGTGTAAGAGCAAACGAGCATTTGTGTTTTCCAGAACTGCACTGCGGTTTTGAGTCTAAATGTCTTGGCTCCAGACGTGTGGATTTGTCTGGTTCAGGATTATTCTTGGCTCTTACATGAAAACACAGGCCTAGCCAAGGCCAAATTAACAAAGCTTTCAAGTTTGACTCTGGCAAGCCTCCTCCTTTCAGCACCTTCCCAACTCCAGAGTGTTGAGGGGAAGGGAGAGAACGTGGAGGTAATGTCAGAAAAAAAAAAAAAGAATACAAAGCTTTTGCCTTGAAAAATGCCATCTTGAAGAGAAATGCCCACCTGTGTGCTCCCCGGGAGCCTGCAGCTGATAGAAGCATTTGCTCAGCCCAGTCCAGTCAGAGTCCACAGACAGTGCAGGAAATGTCAGGAGCGCTTGCCGCGGAAGCCATGAGACACACTTTCTGGTGGGGACGATGAGTGCGCTACGTTCTGCACACACCCTTTCCCTTCTTTTGTCTATCTTGACTCCATCCACCCCAAATGGCATTGCTTTCATAACGGCTGCATCCTCCAGTGTTGCTAGCTGTGGGCAGTTTGTGCTCCATGTGGTCCAGCCAGCTCCAGTCTCCGGCTCAATATCAAAGGCCAGAAATCCTGATGTGTGTTTCCTGGTATTCAGCGCTTAGTTGGGTGACTCTGTGCTTTGATACCTATCTTGGTGTCATGATCTGCCTGGCAGAGCCTCTCAAGCGCTGTCTGAACTTCAAGGAGTTGTGCTGCGGCCTTGTCACGGGGGACTAAGAGTGAATCCTTTTTCTAAGGACCTTTCCATCTTTCCCTTACCTGGGTATTTTACACTGTTTGTTTATTAATGTTTGTACTTGTATATGTATGTGTGTATGTGTGTGTGTGTCATTGCATACATGTGGCGGTCAGAAGGGGAATTCCATTCTCTCTGTTCATCATGTGAACTCTGGGGACTGGACTCTAGTGTCAGGCTTGGTGGCAAGTGCCTTCACCCTTTGAGTCATCTCCTTGTCCCCCTCCTCTAGGGATTCCAGCTGAATTTTATCTCGCATGATCTCTTTTACTGGAGACGTGGGTTTGGAGCACTTATCCCGTCAGGTGTATGAAGTCCTCTAGATATTGTAGTTGTAGCCAGAATGACTTGGGTGAGCCTTCTGAGTTCCGTCATAGGCACGCTTCTGTACTCCGGATGCACAGGTTTTGCTAAAACCCATATATTGGAAATTAACTCCAAAGCGATGATGCTAAGAGATAAAAGCTTTCAGGAAATGATTGTGTTGTCAGTCTCCTTCATGGCCAGATAAGATTCTTATAAAGCAAGGTCTTGGTGCTTTCTGCTGGGATGTAGAGGCAACAATCAGGTATTATTTGGAAACAGGGATAAACCCAAAATACCACCAAAGTGATGCTTCCATTAAATTGTCTCACTCTGAGATCCCACTCGTGAAACAATACAGCAGCTTCCTTACCAGAGTCACCAAGGTCCAAACCAGTAAAGATGGCCTAACTGGGGCTGTATTGTTTATTCTGTTTGGTGCAGTCTCAACTGTAGCTTGGTCTTGGAAAAACAGATTTCTGCTATTTACAATGCTCAGAGTATATTTTGTTAGGAGAGTAGCAGGGGGTCACCCCTTAGAGAACCAAGTACATACAGGAATCCAGGCTTTCTCCCATCAGCCAAGTCCACCTGCACGGCTGCACAGCCTGTTCCAGGATGGAGTCCCAGAAGACCAGTACGCTTTGCGACATTGAACACATCTGAACTAAATGACTGTTGAGAGATTGGCAGGGGACTCACAGAGGACACTTTTATTTTAGAGAGTCTCATTAGGCAGCCTCCTGCCTCAGCTCCTGAGTTCTGGAGTCATAGACAAGTCACCATGTCTATGTCAGGGTGCTAAATTAAATCCCATCTCATATACATAGTGTGCTGGGTACCACTATTTTCAGAATTTTCTTTATTTAATTGATATTCAAAACATCTTTTTTCTTTACACAGTCTCATTCTATAATGACTCTCATCTATAATTCTACAATGACTGATCTGTGACTTTCTATGTGGCCTTGGACTCTTCGGTAATCCTCTTGCCTCTGCCTATGGACTGCTGGGACTACAGGTCCACATCTCTATTCCTGGCTTCCTGAATCCTTTCACACTATTTATTATAACTAGTGGAATTTTTTTTTTTTTTGGTTTTTCGAGACAGGGTTTCTCTGCAGTTTTGGAGCCAATCCTGGAACTAGCTCTTGTAGACCAGGCTGGTCTTGAACTCACAGAGATCCGCCTGCCTCTGCCTCCCGAGTGCTGGGATTAAAGGCGTGCACCACCACTGCCCAGCAACTAGTGGAATTTTAAATGTGTGATGGAAAAACATTCTGTTACTTTTTTCTTGATTAAGTAGATTTAGTCTAATTTAATTATTTTAGTAAATACCTTTAAAATTTGTTTTATCTTGCGCCATTTTTCTCTGCATGCATGTGAGAGCATCCATGATGAAATAAAGAATGGCAAAGTCAACATACCTGTACTATAAATAGATAAAAATCTTAATGCAGAGGCTAAATCTTAGTGCAGGTTGGGGGCGGTGCATTAAGTCCCTGTGAAAGAGTGGAGTTCGTGGGCCTGTGACTAAAAGGAACTGTGCATAAGCACTGTGTTGATAAAATTGCTTGTTATGAAGCACAGATGGTGAATTCTGGTCCAGTGTACACACTGGAAATGAGCAGTCGTGTACATGGCATATGGTGGTGGCTGTGTTTCTCACGTTGGGGTAGAAGTTTGTAGACAAAGAAAGGAAGGATGATAAAATAATCCTGGCAGTAATCGACTAATTTACCCAGTATCATGCTGTGACTTCTCCTGGAGAGACATGGGCACATGTCTCTTCATCCCAGGGAACCATCTATGCAAGAGCAAAGGCATGATCCCACCCGAATCGAGCTTTGTCAACAGAGGTAAGTAAGGTTAAGTAAGTAGGGTTACTTAAAGATGTATGGGTAAGGGGTCACTTATAGGAAAACTAGTGGCTGCATTGCCAAAAAACCCACTCCAGCATGGAGAACAATGCACATCCCCAGAGCTCCAGGCAGAGCTGGCAGGCAGCACACCAGGAGATCCATGGGCCCCCAGCATCTAGTTACTGCTTATGTCACCTTAGGGAGGAGCCTTGAAAATCTTGTAAGTTTCTTGAGCTTCCTGAGCCTAGCAAGTCCATCCCCCACCAAGACGTGTTTAACATCAAGGAATCAGCAGTAGCACAACTATAGACTCAGGTCTAGCATAAAACAAATGCAGATGAGCAGACATAGATTAGAGATGTGTGTGTAAACACAAGTTAAGATATACACTTATTTTCCTGTAAAGTCAGTTGTAGGGACATGAAACAACTGTACTCCTTCAGAAGTGAGCTCACCTCACACCTGGATCTTGGTTCTGATTTTTCAATTAAAGGAATACAAGGCTATCTGGAGAAACAGTCAGTTTGGGAACTGAGGCAGGAAGCATATAAGAAGCCAGAAAAAAGAAAGTGAAAGCTTTTTTTTTTAAGCTCTGCAAGAGTGGAGATATGGCAAGAGAACTGAAGAATCTAGAATAATTTGGGAAACAAAATAAAATCTAAAAGAAATAGTGCTAGGCTATAACCCCAAAATCAAAATAATGACTGCGAGTCCATGCTGACTTAAATAGAGAATTGAAGTAAGAGATTATGTAGAAGAATATTCAAACCTTTTATGCAGAAATCCAAATAATTTGCATATATAGTGGGGGAAGAGTGCTAGAGAGATGACTCAGCAGTTAAGATGGCTTGCAGTTCTAGCAGAGGACCTGTGCCCAGTTCCCAGTATCCATGTCTGGCAGATCACAGCCACATGTAACTTCAGTTCCAGGTGAGAGGACACCCTCTCTGGCCTTCCTAAGCACTCATACACATATGAGCATTCATACGTACATACACACACAAATGAAAAATAACATATTTATAGAAGACTATGTATTTATAGTTGGGTCAGCCAATCGCCAAGAGTCACGCTGCTGTCAGTATCAGACAGCACTGAGGAGAAAGCTGTAAGGCAGACGCCCAATCATAGTCCATCAGGCGACCTCAGCTCTGCTTCCCCAAACAGCCTGTGGGAGTTCATGGCTTCTTCTGCAGGCCCGGGCTCTCACACTCACTCTTGTTCTGAGGTTGTCTGACTCACAAGTCATTCTTTGCTCAAATAAGCACCTTTCGATTTAATTTGTTTGAACCATTTTCTCTTCTAATAAGCTGTCTCAGGCTCTGCCTTAGTCAGTTTTCCATTCCCCTGACTAACGCCTCAGGAAAACAAGTTGAAAGGGAGAAGACACTATTCAGTCATGGTCTTGAGTTCTGTCTGTGGGTAGTGGACTCCATGGTTTCCCGCCTGGCTTGAGACAGAGCCTCACGGTGTGCAGTGCATAGCATCTCCACAGTGCTCACCTCATGGCCGCCAGGAAGGAAAGAAAGAGGACACACCGGCACCCCAATATCTGCTTAAACATTCCCAACACCTACCTTTCTTCTCTGAGGCCCCACTTTCTAGAGGTCCTGTGGCCAAGCTTTGACTACATGAGCACTGGAAGGGAGGCCTTTAAAGTCCAAGCCAGAGCAATCCATGTTGTGCTATTGCTAATCTGGGGTGATTTATAAGGAAAGTGTTGGCTCGTGGCTCTTGAGGCTGAAGTCTAAGGTCAGGGATTGGCATCTGATAAAGGCTTTCCTGCTTCATCAACCCAAGGCCGAAGGTGGAAGGACAAGAGAAGGTGCAAGGGACTAGGGAACAGACTCTCTTGTCCCTTTGTAGAAAACAATGAGCCCACACTGGGGTCATGACATTCATCAGGTCAGTGAGGCAGAACCCTCAGGCCTAGCCCTTTCCCATGAGCCTCCATTTCCCACACTGTGGGACAGGGGCTATGCTTCCAGCATGTACTATGGAGGACACATTTGCACCATAACACAGGAGATATAAATAGTTGACGCCTCTCTTTGGGGTGGGGGGTGGGGTTCTTGAAAATGCTGCTCACTGTTCCTGTGTTTTATACATTTTGTTGGAGAACTTGCATGCAAGCTTAATTTTCTTTTATTGCTTGTTTGTTCTCTTTGTCTAGAGGCCAGAGGGTAGGATTTTGTTTTTATTTTTGTTTTTATGATCCAGTTTGCTTTTCTAGAATATGTAACAGAATTATCATTTGAAGGAAATTTTCTGAAACACACATACACACACATAGACGAAGGATTTCTTACTTCGGTTAACTGAGTTGGGAAGATAGCCCCTGCATGGGGGTGGCACTAATTCATAGGCAGGGTCTCACACTGTAAAAACAGAGAAAGTGAGCTGAGCAGTAGGTGGACTTGCATTGGGTTCTCCCTGACCTTGACCATGGGTGTTACAATCTGTTTCAGGCTCTGCCTTGACTGCCCCATAATGATGGACTGGACTGAAATAGGCAATTTTAAGTTGAAAAAGTCTTTTCTTTCCTAAGTTGCTCTTCATCAAGGTATTGGGAATGCATGTATACACACACACACACACATACACACACACAAATACATATATGCATGTGTGCATATACATTTTATCATAGCAACAGAAACAAAAGTAGGAGTGTATGTACACACACATATATATACACAGATATGCATATGTACATAAATACTTATATATTATTTGCCTTTCTCTTATTTCTGGACAATTATTGGAATTATAGTCTTAAGTGTTAAACTTCTATCTTATGAAGTTTTCTTCAAATATAAAGCCTTTTCTATGATATAGAACCTATACCTGGCACTGTTAAAGAGGCCAAAAACCTGTGACTAGATAGGTCAAAGGTTGTAGAGGAGAACCCAACACTGTTGTTCTATTGAATGGAAATAGTATTAAAATGGCTCCTAATGACTTATTGCTACACCTATAGATCAGAACATCTCTACCCTCATCAGAGAAGCTTCTTTCTGTATATGTCATTTATCACTGAGGTCACCAACTGGTCAACATGTAGAGGATAAGACCTCAGAGCCGTCAAATAAGCCCTGACTTAGACATACATATCACATGCCTCCTCGCAGGGCTTGGAGATCTTCATGGAAGAGAGGGCAGAAAGATGGTAAGAGCCTGGGTGATGGATGATGTCAAGTAAACAGCATTCGCTAGGTACAACAGGGCAAGACACACACAGCGATTGTGCAGCAGGCACAAGACCTGAGCAAGCTCCAGCCCGACAAAAATTCCAGTATAAATGGTGGGAGGAGGTAGGCAGATCCCACCTTAGCTGAAGAGCTATTGATATTTGATAATTCATGGGAGAGGGAGAGTCGGTTGTCTTTAATGATCTGGCCCCTGGTAGGCTGGCCACACACAGAGAGACGGGTCCCACTCTCAATACTAGAGGGACAATACAAATTGGACTTCATGGGGGTGGGTGGAGGGAGAACTCAAAGTTGGAAGAGAGTGAGGGTGGAAATGATAGTTATGGGAGTAACTAAGAGATGGAGGTGAATATGACCAAAATATATTGTACAAAATTCTCAAAGAATTAGTTTTAAAAAAGTTAAAAGCTCTAGATACTTTGAACCTTCTTTCCAGCCCTTTCAACTACTTTCTGTTTACATATTTTTCCTTTGTTTTATTTTTAGCCTTTGTGTTTTTTAACCTGCTTTCTTTATTATCTTTCTATAATTTTTATTTGACTTGATTCTATCGATGACTGTAGCTTATTTTCATTTCTGCGTTGATGTGTTGCTTTTTTCTTTCATCTGCCTCCTGATCTTGATTAGATCGTGCTCCAGTTCTTTTTGAGTTCTGCACATCTGTGCTCTTAATTTTTGCTCATAATCGTGAGGATTTGAAAATAATCTTTCTCAGTAGTTTGACAGAGGATATTCGCTCATTTCGGGGCAATGCTCACCCTCCCTTCCCTGCCTTGGCTGTAACCTGATAGGGACTGTCGCCTGCTACTTTCTTCTCTCACTCTCTGCACACAGTAGGTCTGACCTTTTCCACACCACCACCTCCCCCCAGCACCCCACCCACGTCTTTTTTTACCCTTCATTACTGCATCTCCTTCCAGAATTAGCCTCAGGTTCTCTGGGCATTCCTGGGTTGGGTCGGAGAGGGAGGTCTTGGCTGTGTTCTTCTCCATTCCTCTTGGCAAGCTCTCTTAAGGCTCCACCCCCGCCCCTGCTCTGCGTGGGGCAGCTGTTGCAGCTTAAGCTCTGGAAGCCTGGCCTCACATAGGATTTGTCCTCAATATCGTGTCTCTGTAATGTTGAAGGCACGAGCTGCTTTTTCCCGTCCCCACTGATCTTAAGTACTCGAGAAATGGTGAGTGCAGAGATGTCTGGCCCAAGCTTTTGCATCTACTCTAGAAAACCAAGTTGCTGGTACGGTGATTCCTTTCTCCCTAAGGCTCATTCATGTCCCCGACTCTTCCTCCTTCCACTTAGAAGCTGTGAGAGGATTCAGCTGGTACAGGACTTCCTGTGTAGTCACATCAGGTCATTTCCCCAAATGGGGCATCTTCAGGCCTGTTTTTAGTTCCTCAGTTCAGCTCATTCCATAGGCACCATATTGGAAACAAGTTCCTCACGCCTGGGCTGAGCAGCACCCCAGCTGCGGATCCGGCCCCCAGGCAGCTTCCGCTAAGCACCTGATGTGTCGCACACTGCTCTGCAGTCTTCTTCCAGAGTCTAAGCCAGTTGTTTTGTGTGGAGCGGTGAGGGTAGAGTTGATTGCCCACAGGGCTGCCAAGCACTCTGAAGGCACTTTGAATGTCATCTCATTTAATCCCCCAAACCACTCTGGAACCACTCAGGAGCTCACTGCAAGGGAAGGGCGCAGAGTGCCAAGCCTGGCTTTGTTTATCCCTAATTCGTTTTTCCCACCTGTAATTCATGATGAATGATCATTCTAACAGAGGGAAGGGTATTTACTCAGGGTCTGAAAGCTGACGGATCCTTTTTATACAGCCTGTCCAAATGTCTGACAGTGCTCATGCGTGTGTGTGTGTGTGTATGTATATATGTAGTCAAGTGGCACACAATCATGTTTTAGTCAATGATGGACCATGTATACAACACTAGTCCTTTAAGATTGTATTTCCCACTGATTTTACAGCCATTTCAGTTTGTGTCACTGTATCCTGTTACGTTTGCAGAATGCAAGATTTCTCAGGACAGACCCTTAATATTAAACAATATGTGATTCTGTCTCTTTCTGTCTCTGTTTCTTTCTTCTCTCTCTCTGTGTGTGTGTGTGTGTGTGTGTGTGTTGTTTGGCTTAAATGGGCAATATTTTCCAAATATCTTTACCTCTCTTTTCTGGTCTGTATAGGGATGAAAAAAATCTTTTTATCTGCTTTTTTCCTCCTTTACTGAACAAACAAAAAAAGCACAACCAAACCTCCCCTAAAACCAAAGGACAAAACTGTTTGTTTTCTGCAGCGTGTTTGCACTCCATTGAATTGGGAGGCAGTCGACTTTGTGTGGAAAAGGCATGATAGGTGTGCTGGGTGAGCCAAGTGATTCTGAAAGGACATTGAATGCCAGTTCATTTAATCCTGAAATTTATCTATGTACAGATATTAGACTGGATGCCTTCTAGATTTCTCTTGTCTCTAACACCCACAAATCCCAGGCATCTTAGGGCCACCTACCACCCGTATGAGTGGTCTTGTTCTCCACCCCATGAAGCCCCTTGCTGAAGAGTTGGAGTTTGTTTGGATTCTGTTTGATGGCGTCCTTGGCATGAAGCTGAATCTCAGCCTTCAAGAATGTGGGTTGCTGAGGAGGCTGATGGGGTTTTCTTGTCAAGTATGCCAGTGCTAATTATTTATTGGCACAGCTTGCCACCTAATGAGATGGCAGGGCCCCGGCGCAGCTGACCTGTGAGAACTTGCTAACCTTGGGGCTCTTATGATGTAGTTTTGTCTCCTGAGTCACGTTCTCCTAATGGCTGAATCAGCTCTCCTTTGAACTCCTCTGCCCCTTTTTCCCCACCTCATTTTCTTGCTAATCATTTCCTTCCTGCAGCTTAAAGACTCGAGTATGGAGACTTTCAGTTGGAGAATTGCTGAATGATTCAGCAACTAATTGTAGACTGGGGTGCCA
The DNA here is from genome assembly GCA_028555095.1 of Dicrostonyx torquatus. Lineage (NCBI taxonomy): Eukaryota > Metazoa > Chordata > Mammalia > Rodentia > Cricetidae > Dicrostonyx > Dicrostonyx torquatus. Next base: position 974,246 of record JAQHUG010000204.1, read on the forward strand.
AGAGTCATTGGAAATATAATTTCCCCGGACTCGTAGGAAGGGACTCAGTGACACGAGGTGTCATCTGAAATGACGATGGAGCTTGTGCTTGCTAGATCTTTAAATAGGCACCCGATCTTCAAAACCTTGACTCAAGACCCAGGAGTCTGTACTTTATTGTATTAAGCCTGCCTTGAAATCCAGTTTCAGTTTGGTTGATTTATTGCTCAATTAAGAATATTGAAAAATGGCTACTTCTTCTTTCCTATTTTATAGGAATCATGTTAGTGATGGCTGTAGACAGATAATATGCCCTAAAGATTATTGCACTTCTGTATTTTAGAAGCATTGGCCATCTATCCTCCTCAGAGGATAAATATTTGAGTTGTCAGAAAAGAAAGCCAATGTTCCCTTCCAAAGCAAATAATTTCAGAAATAATAAAGCCTTACAGATGTTAGCATCTGAGCCGATAAGGAAATGTGAGTTGACTGTATTGGTATTCAGGTCACAGATATTTTCAGTTATCTTTCTTAGTGTATATTAGATTGAAAATTGGATAATCTTTAAGTTGTGATAATTTTGCCTTCCCTGTTTTTACTTTCGTTGGACTACACTGAGTTGATATTTCAGGATGATGATCAATGTTACTGGGATCCATGCTTTATTCTTCATTCTTAGTTCTGACTAGACACCCTCGCCATACTAAACAGGAGATTAGCTGATGCTATGGTTTTAAAACTTCTATCCCTCATTTATATACTAAAAATGTAATCCCAGATCCAAGAGGGTTGACAGGTATCAATAAGAATTGTGCTGATACAAGAGATACCTTCACAAATAGCATCATGGGAGTCCAGAAGGTGGATGTCCAGAGCCACCGAATAGGCAATCACATCATCGTTGCCACCAGTTCTCTGCTCCATGAGAGTACAGTCCTCATGAGTGCCGGAGTGGGTTTGTTATAAAAGCAGTTTCTCATTGCCTCCCTCCCTCCTGCCATACAGCAAGAAGACCCTTGCCAGACATCAAGCTTCTTCTCAGACTGTTCGACCTCTAGAACCAGGAGTCAAAGAAATTATAATTTAGAAATTACCCAGGCTTGAGTGTTCTTTTACAGCAATGCAAGATAGAAGACAGCGGCCATCAATATGAGCTATTCTGCATTATATAAAAAAAAGGAGTCTTATTCTGGTTTTATGAAGAGAGACTTAGAAATGAGAGTAGATACTGAATTTGTCCTGTAAGATTCTCTATAGCAGCAGAGATAGTGATTGGTGCAGCTTGTCCTCCAAAGAGCCTGGTCCCCAGTGGAGCAGTGTTGAAGCAGTGACATTTTTAAGAGGTGGGATCTGGTGGAAGGTACTGGGGTTTTACTTTAATGGCTGGGTTAAGCTATCATGTAGGAACTAGATGTGGAATTGTACCCATGAGAATGGGTTCTTTTGAATGGCTCCCTCCTTATTTTTGCTTCTTTGTGGGCGCGGTCCTTCTTCATAGACTCTGCTTCCGCCTTTCTGCTGTGCTGTCACAAAGCCAGCAGCCCTCACTAGGACACCAGCACTTCACTCTTTGTACCTTCTGACTGCAGAGCTGTGAGTCAGATAAACCTGTTTTATTTGTACTTACTAAGTGTCAGGGGTTTTGTTATAACAGCACAAGACAACGGATGAAACTTTTGTTTCTGCTCTACTCCTTGATCGATGGCCAATAATTTAATCAGAGTTATCTCTTTCATAGAACCTCTAGAAATGTCCTAGACAGTGGTGGGTGCTAGAGGTTCTTGCTTACATGGAGTATTTGATTTCTAAAATTTAAGGTGCTGAGAGGATGGAACAACCAGAGAGAATGAGTTCAGTATCCTCCACCCTAGTGGGTCTCACAAACCTCTTCTAATTCTGTTTCCAACTCCTACCACGTATAATAAACAAATAGTAGTTACTAAAGTAAGGTCCTGGATTATGTGCACCATTCTTACAAGTTATTAAACCTGAGTGGGGGTTATAATCCCCATCCTCCTCCTAGCTTTATAGTCATTATAGGGAGGCTTCAGTTGAAGATGGCACCTAAAATTTGGAAGACTTGTTGGGGTGTGTGTGTGTGCATAGAACTCCATCTGTGGGCAACCGTCTTTACTAACTCTAGGTAGCTAGGGCCAGAGTTGAGCTGAGACAACGGATAACTCAGTTGGGGTTCAGAGAGGTAGAGAAACAGTTGTTGGGGTTTCATATTTGGCATCATCCATCCAGTGGCTAATTTCTTGTGGATGGGTTTTGGGGGAGGCTGTGAGTAGCCCTTTTAGGGACAGATGATACTTTGTCTCCATCAGTCAGTTTATACAGGGGACCTATCATGCCTGAGCCAAGTGCTTCTCTCTGAGGCCTCAGGAAAGGGAAGTAATATTACCAGGAGGAAGAGAAAGGAGCCCGCATAGGTATGGACACTGACAACAAAGGTGACCGTGAGCCTGTTACTGATGGCCTCAGGGAACTTCTTGACCTGCTGTTCACATGATGATGTGGTGGGAGTTTTGCTCCTCCTTTTCTGTTTTCCAGGGAAAATATATTTTTATATTGCATTTCCTTATAGTTTAGAAATAAAATATTTCAATTTTATTCCACTAGATAGGACATTTAGTTTCTTACTAGTTTGACCGAGTTTTCCCCCCTCTGGCCAATGTTATGATACATAGCTTTCATTTGGTTCCTCATACCAGGATTAAGAATTTTTACTTCTTATGTTTCTTGTTGTTTTGGGAAGAAGGTGTGATCTTAGAGTTTAGATTCTGGACAATTATCATAAGAACATATAAAAATGTATCATTCTAAAAAAATTAAAAATGTTCAACAACATTAAAAATAGAATTTAAATTTAAAAATGGGCAAAGGCATTGAACAAATGTGTAAAGGAGACATATAAGTTACCAACAAGCTTGCAATATTACCCACTAGAGAAACGCCCCCCAAAAAATAAGGTATTGTTTACCAGTGTTAAGATGGCCATTACAAAAACAAAAACAACAACAATAACAAGAACAAAAGAAGAGGAGACTAGCGAGAGTGTCGAGAAAGTGGAACTCTTGTGTTTTGCTGGTGGCGATCTAAAGTCATGGGGCACCATTGAAGATGGTTGGGCAGATCCCCAAAATGTTAAACATAGAATCAAACAGCTCAGAAACTTTACTCCAGGTATACTCTCAAAAGAACTGGAAGTGAGGGTTCAGATCCGTGAGACTATGTTTTAATAGCAGTATCCCTTAGGGTTCAAACAGAGGCAACCCAAGTGTCCATCACGTGGATGACAGACAGAACCAAGGATCTGCTTTTCTTCCAGGAAAGAAGGGAGAGCGTCTGGAAGAAATTAGCGTCAGCAGGATCATGGCCTCTGGCCCCTAGAATGACAAGAAAATGACTTTTTGTTGTTTTAGTCATACCGTGGCTACTTGGTTAGGGCAGCCTTCAGGGACTGATTCTGTTACCCCAGCCAATGCATCCGATAGTCGCATTCTCCTGCACAAATGACCTTGAGTCTCTGAGAAAACCCTTGAACTCCACATTCGCTCATTATTTGCAAACACGAAGCCTTCTCCTTTATTTATTTTTTATTGTACCAGCATTCAGGAAGAGCTAGAATTGGGATCTGAGAAGCTCCTCAGCTGTGTCTGTGCCTTTTCATCATGCCCTCTAACTCTTTTGATCGGGAGCCGAATTCTCAGAGTGGAAAATGCTGCATGAAGTTGCCTGGAGCTCTCTCTGCATTAGAGAACCCCACTGTTATGCCCAGATCACGGAGCACCCCCAAATCAACTAGGAAACCAAGTCCTGTATGTAAAAGAAAAGAGCCTTTATTCTTACACAAGCTTGCAAACTCGGACTCTCTGTGGTCAAATGTATTGGAGTGATCAGAGAGTCCCAAGCTCAGTTAGGGTTGGGTTTTTATAGTAGCAAAGCTGGGGGCTGAGGGATTTCTGGTTAGAGAGGCTGATTGCCTGACATTTGTCTAGGAGTGTCCTGGTAGGTGTTAAGTTGGGGGGTGTAGTCCCCAACCCCTAGCATTCGTCCCAGCCTCCCAGACCTGGGAGTTGCTTTGGTCTGGACTCCAAATCCCAGCATGCCAGGTCCTGACCCCTCCTCGGGGAAGGGTCAGGACAGCTCCCACAGAGTAGTTATGTGAGCTCCAAAGGAGGAACATGTGGTAGTGGTATCCCCCTCACCCCCGCCCCCCTCCCAGCAGCGTTTGTTGTCATTTGGCTTGATTGGGATTTTTGCTTCAGCAGAGCTCGCGTTAGGAAAAATTCCTAAGATCAGGTGATCCTATCTACAGTGGTTGTAACATTAGGAATTTCCTTTGGATGGTCTGTTCCTGGGTGGTGCCTGGGAGTCTCAGTTCGTGGTCTTTCTTGATCCCAGGTATTGCCTTAGGGTAAGCTACTGAGACTCAGGCCTCTATTGAGCTTGTCCTGGCTGGGTCCTATACCCACCCTGATAGAGTGCCCTTGCACTGGCGCACCCCTGCACTAGAGTATCCCTCTGTACTAGGGCGCCCCTCTGCTCTGGAGCACCTCTTCCCGGCCAAGCATGGCCTGAAAATGTTTCCTCTGTTATTTTGTCTGTTGTATCCCATGGTGAAACTGTTCTGAACTGAAATGATTTTCAGGAAGAAAAACCAAGACTGGGGACACGGTGGGGGTCCCAGAGGTGGCTCCTGGGCTCTGGGAGTAGCTTCTGGGCCTGTCTCTGAGCCCTGGCTTGTCTTTTGCATCCTTCCTGACAACTGTAGACACAGCCTCTACTAAGGCACTGTTTCCTTCCGGCGGTACACTCACTCTTTCCCTCTGCAGAGGCTCTTTGCTGGTGCCTGACCTCCTCCCTGCAGCAAAGGGCTTGGGGCCAGTGTCCCACTGAGATCCTGGTGCTGTTACAAAGGAAAGCTCATCTTTCAGGGCAGAGCAGCAAAAGGTGGCCAGTACCAGCCCTTCAACTGCTATGACTCTGGCTGTTTTAGATACAGGAGGAACCTAAGGTCCTGTCTGGTGCTGCAGGGAGACCTGTGTTATTCTTTTGCCCTCTGTAGCAACAGAACAGTCATTCCGAGGTCACATGGGGACTGCAGGACCGAGGCTGAGTCACTCAGTAGTGACCCTCAGACTCAAGGCAGTGTCTTTTGTCCTTGTGTGGGGGTGAGGGAAAAGTGGAGTATTTTAACCAAAGCGAAACATGGCATTATTTACCTGATATCTGAATGAACTGGGTATCTGTGGGAAGGAAATGGGAGAATTTTTAAAGAAAACAAAATGACAAGGTCATTTTCACCTAACAAAATTGATATAGTCCCACCTCATGATCTAATCCTCAGTCCTCGGGTATCTTTCATGTCTGCATAAACCACCTATGTAAATGGTGGGTTTAATGTTAAAACTTAGAGATATGATGTGGTCTTACTAATGAATTCAGAATTGTCAGCTTGTCTTTACTGTGACGGTTTGGTAAGCAACACTGTTATTAACGTTCTTGTAATTAACAGGGGGCACCTTCTATGAGTAATTTCTTCAAAATAAATTCCTAAAGGGACTGGGGCGCAGCTCAGTGAGAAAGCCCCTGCCAGATGTGAACAAGGCTACCCACTGGCTCTAGGAAAGAGTCAGAAAACAGAGTCCTGCCAATCTACACACCCTCCCTTGAAGCAGGCCGCCCTTGACTCTGTCAGAGAGCTATGAAAGGTTATGTTTAAAATATCCTTCTCCTTGGGAAGAAAAGAAAAAACTTCTCTTTCCTGATAGGCTCAGAGACACACAGCAGTCTAAGGCTCTCGGGAAGATGATACTTGTTTGACCCCGTGCAGAGATTTTATGTGGTCAGTGTTCAGAACTAAAGCTTTGGCAGCTCCACAGCCTGAAGCAGGAATCTACCTAGAGAAAGTGCATTCTCACACTAATTCTAAATTCAGGGAAGGCCTGCTTGGGTTGCTTTAATGCTTCCAGGGTCTTGCTTCTGTGAATGCCAAGCATACAGGGTACCACCCTTGGAGTAAAAAATAAACAAACAAAAAAATAATTCCTTTCTTCCTTTAAGTCATCTAGATGCTGAGTGTCCCAAAACTGATGAGAACTGGTGCGTGTTATTTGTGCCTGGAAAACACACCTCTGCTCTGACTCTGAGGCTGGGCTTCTCAGCATCATGGAAAATTCATCTGTTCATTTTACTCTTCATGGAGTTATTTAAATCGTATTGCATCTGCTCAGAGTTGAGAGAGATGGGAACTGGGTATGATATAGGTATGTAGGTGAAGAGTATCCTACCTCAAGGAAAAATAGTGATGGGGAACTGAGAAAACCCCCATTGGCTGACCAGGGGCACAACTGCAGGAGAAAACAGCCTGGGTCATTGATACAAGGAGACTGACTGGCAGGTTGTTTCTTTTCATGTGGGCAAGTAGCTTCTTTGTTACATTTTCTGCAATCCTCTGCACTGAGTCTCCTAAATGTGCATCTTTGAATCATAAAATTGAGAGAGATAGGAAGGGAGGGAGGGGAGAGAGAGAGAGAGAGAGAGAGAGAGAGAGAGAGAGAGAGAGAGAGAGAGAGAGAGAGAGAGAGAGAGCGCAACCATGTGTCATTTCTTCTTAGAGACCGACAATACACATCTTCATTGCAAAGACTGAAAGCTGTAGGGTGAGGAATGCCACTCCTGTCGTTTCCCCCAGTGTTTCCAATCGCACTGCTTCCTCTGTTAGCACTGTTAATTCCAGTGTTAAGGAACTGGTATTTAGTGAGACCACGCTAGAAAACACTGTTCTCTGCTCAGCCTGCTTTGCTGAGCAGGAGACTAGAGCTCTCTTTAGTGCCTCCTCAGTCCTGCTTTCTGTGAAGCTTCTGTCAGGAGCTCTTCCATGCTGAATTCCACAACCACCATGGAAAATATTACTTCTGTTTGCCTTTTATGCCTGCAATGCAAAGGTAGTCCTGTCACAATTCTTAAACTCCTTCCACACACCTGACATGTTTTCCTGCCTGGTGGATTTTGCTAGCTAATGCTGTTTTGTTGTTGATGACGATGATTGTTTGTTTTGTTTTTCTGTTCTTACTAAAGAATATTGGGGATTCAAACTTTAACTTTTGGGTGCAGCCTTTAAGTCAATTCATGATACGAACTCTGTTTTCAGGAGAGGATAAAACTATCTTCTAACCCGCAGTAGGCCAGATGGCAGCCCCTTCCTGGCCTCTCTTTCCCTACTGGGCAGCAGCCACCTTTGCCTGGTATCTTCAGTGTGGTGTGATGATCTCAGGGTCGTGGGCTTTGCGAGGTCAACTAGTCTAACTGCTGCTGGGGTCCTCGGGCCTGCTCCCTTCTCATCTCCCTCAACTGCCCATGCATTTCCTATCTGTAGATTTCAGTTTTGTGCCACAGGACTCCAAGCTCCTTGAGGAACTAAAAATGAAAGGTAACTTCAAACAATGCAGTGACAAAACCAGAAAGTGACAGCTCGCTGTCACTCTCTAAACTACCCCCTTCGGAAGTCAAGGATGCATATTATATTTTTAAATATGAAGTTCTCTAGGCAGTTTTTATGGAAGGGAGACTTTTTAGTGCAGAGGGCCACGGAGTTAAAGATCACATTATCATCTTTCCAGGGGAGAATTAAGAGGCCCCCAGAGTCTGAGGCAGATCCCCGGTGCATTGAGATTTACATTCAAAGCTCTACAGAATGTACACATCTGATGAAAAAGGACACACACACACACACACACACACGTGTGCGCGCACGTGCACATGCGCACACACACACACACGCACATGCACACACACACACGCACACACACACACACAGCAAGTTGAGGGAAGCATTCGCTTTTCTCACAGATGGGCATGGGGGGACATTAGACGCCTGGGGTACTGGATGGATGGATTGGTCCTTCTAGCTCAGATAGCATAACCTGTGCATGGGTGCTCATGGGTGTGCTTCACCTTCAGCTGGGAGCCCTGGGGGCCAGTTCAAAGAGGATTTCACCTGGTGGGCAGCTGGGTTCCCTGGGTTAGGCATGGCAGGGCACCCCGCTTTTGGAAAGCCTGCTGCTCTGCTCTGCTGTGGCTTCTCCTAGGATGCTGCATCATCAGCAAGCGCCAAAGTTGTTTTGAGGAAGACAAGCAGGGAAAAGGGAATGAGGTGAGTCACCAAGGCCACCTGGGGACAGGGACGACGATGGGCAGCACCTTGGGGAAGTCACTACCCAGTAAACCTACCTTTGCCCTGTTCTTATGGTCAGATCTATCCTGTGATTCCAGCCTAGGCCTCCATCTTTGGAGGCCCCTCCTCTGTGCCTTTCGAACCTTGTCCCCCTCCCCGAGAAGGGTCAAGGTAGCCCGCCAAACCTTGACCCCTCCCCAGGAAAGGTCAAAACCACCCCCACAGGCGATTTAAACTGCTCCCCAGAAAATAAACACGTGGTTTTTCCCTTTTCCTCTCTGGTGATCACTCTGGAGCCTCTCGGGAGCGCAGGTGTCTAATTAAACCTGGATATCTTTTAATCTGGTCTGATTTGGCTTGATTGGGATTATTTTGTGTCGGCGGAGAGGCTCGGTTAGGAAATATTCCTAACATACTCCTCCTCTACCACTTCACCATTCAGTTTGCACTTTCTGTCCCTCAACACAACGAAACCCCAAAGACCTCCTTACAGAGACAATCTCCCCAATCTTGACCTCTTCTAACCTGGGTTATCGTCTTGTTCCTTGGTTTTCCCAGGTAGTAGGCTGCCTACAGCATTGTTGCTGTGATTTTAAAATTCCACGCACTGTGTTGGGAGCTAGGTCCCCATGTGGGCATGTTGGAAGGTGGTACCTTTAAGGAGTGGGAATGAGTTGGGGTGATACTCAGTGCAGGGGAGTGACTGGCAGGGATTGTCTCTTTCTGACTTCCTGTTCGAAGGTGTGATTTCTTCTTTCTCACACATGTTCCCATCGTCCCGCAGGACCCTTGGCAGAAGTGTGCCCCACTGATTGGTCTTTCAAGCTCCAGACCTATGAAGCAAATACTCCTCTAAAAATACAGTTAGCCTGTGTTGGTTGTTGTTTCATGACCATGTGAAATGAACGAGCATCATTTATCCAACATGCTCTGCTCCTCACACAGGGACCCCTGTGGATGTGGGAAGGAGAGGCCCCTTCCCACTGTTTTCTACTGAGCTGTCTCTGCTGAGACTGTGTGCCACCTCACTGCCATCTTGTGTCCCCTCAGCAACAATAGTACGTGTACATTTTCGATCATCGCAAATGGTTAGGAGTGAACAAGTGATTTGAGATTATCCTGCATTTAGGGGGACACTGTAGGATAAGTGAAAATACCACTGGAATTCAAGACAAATGAACAAGAATCAACTCTGACATCATCATCTCAGTGCTCTGAAAACGCATTACCTTAAACTCTGTGCTAAATGAGAATGATGTCAACCCGTGATGTGTTGAGGGGAAGTGAGCTAGCTGATGTTGCAAACTGGGAAGACTCTACCTATGGCAAGTGATTTTCTCATCATTGTCTCTGTCCCTCTGTGTGCCTTTGGCTCTTATGTGAGCCATAAGCTGCTACGGAATCAAAATCCAAAGTCAATGAGAGGATGGTGGCCGCCGCATGAGAACTGAAGACTTGATGGCCCAGGTGAAGGTTTGAAGGAGAAATACCCTGTTGCCTTTCCTCATTAGCTCTCCTTCTTCAGTGTGCTTTCCTGTCTAGCCAGCTAGACTTTACTTGCTCAGAAGGAGGTTACGTGAGCATTTTATTTAAAGTTAGTTCTAAAAGACTTGATATGTTTTACTTTATGGGGAGTAACTTAACTAGAGCCATCATGGGGGAGACTTCAGATATTAGTCAATCTTTGAGGAGGATTGAGGAGACCAAGCAGTTCTATTACACAGATGTCATGTTTTAAACACAAACACGTTGAGGTTTGGCTTGATACCTGTCTTAGTTAGGGTTTCTATTGTGGTAAAGAGACAATATAACCATGACAATTCTTATAAAAGAAAACATTTAATCAGGGCTGACTTACAACTTCAGAGGGTTATTCCATTATTGTTATAGTGGGAAACATGGTGGCATGCAGGGAGACATGGTGCTGGAGAAGGGCCTGAGAGTTCTACATCTTGATCCACAGGCAGCAGAAGGAGACTGTGTGCCACACTGGGTATAGCTCAAGCATATGAGACCTCAAAACCCTCGCCACAGTGGCACACTTCCTTCAACAAGGCCACACCTCCCAATAATGCTAATCCCTATGGGCCAAGCATTCAAACATGAGTCTATGAGCCATACCTATTCAAGTGGCCACAACACCTACACTTTACAGATAAGGAAATCAATTCATTAATGTGGATCAAGTGGATCCAAAGACTATAAATTTAAAGAATCCAGGTTGGACACCTGTGTGACTCAAAAATTTATTCTCTTTTCCTCTGTTCCACATCACTTCACACTTTCGACAATCCGGGAAGCAAATGAACTTTGGGTTCGTCTTCTGTCTTGGAATTTGAGTTGTCACGAAAGTTGGTCATGTTAGAGTCATAGAAAGTTCCAGTAGAGGCTGCTGGAAGATACTGGGATCTAGCAGAGAGTAAACAAGCGACTGTGAGCCAGGCATCTTGAAGGGACACTAATCTGTGTCTTTAAGGAGTGAGCTCAGCTTTCTGTCCTTCCATTTTCTCATCTGGGCTGGCGAGATGGTTTAGCGGTTAAGAGCATTGCCTGCTCTTCCAAAGGTCCTGAGTTCAATTCCCAACAACCACGTGGTGACTCATAATCATCTGTAATGAGATCTGGTGCCCTCTTGGGAAAAAGACCTGGTCAGTCATCCTCATCAACTTAGACCATGGAACCCAATATGGACAAGTTCAACAGAACAGCCACATACGGGCTGCCCATGCATGCTTCAGCATTGCCAGGGCATAGATTTCATTCATTCATTCTGTTTCCCCTTCTACAAATGGAGATCAACCAACACAACATAGACCTTTCAACTTTGTGTCAGAATTATGGATTCCAAGCTTTAAGATACTGTCAGATAGCTCTCTTTCTCCCTCTTTAGAAACTGGAGCCTTCTGAAACCTGATTCCATGAGCAAGCTTCAGGGCATGATAAAAGTGAAGAACAAGACTCATTTTATTAGCCATCTAATGCATATGCTTTCCTATTTGTTACTGATGCCCCACTGATGAAGCTTTTTTTATTATGCAAATATCATCAGCAAGCAGAACTAGCTATGTTGAGGACCGTGTTGTGTATGCAATGAACTCTCAATGAGCTACAGCTCTTATTGTGTATACCAGAATCATCTGAAGCAGGCATTTCATCTGTTGCCTTTCATAGGAAAGTACAAAGAATGCCAATACAATATAGAACACAGGTATTTCATTATCCAATAGTCATTTAACCTTAATTACTGATGTTCTTGATCGTTTTTATTGTCAATTTGACACAGCCATGAGTTACCTGAAGGAACTTCGATTGTAAGAGTGTCTCGATCAGATGGACTTGCTGGCATATCTGTGAGAGAGTATCTTGATTGATGATTGATGGGGAGGTCCAAGTCTGCTGTGGGAGGCACCATCCCCAGGCAGGTGGGTCTGGTCTGTATAAGAAAGCTAGCTGAGCACACACCTTTGAGCAAGCCAGGAAGTAGCATTTCTCCAAGATTCTGCTTCAGGCTCCTTCCCTGATGTCCCTCAATGATGGATTATGAATTAAGAGTGTAAGTCAAATAAACCCTTTCTTCCCCAAGTTGTCTTTGGTCATGATTTTTATCACAGCAACAGAAAGCCAATTAGGACACAAGGTATCTGGCAATGGATTGGCTGGACACAAAATTAAGTGAAAGGGCACAGCTGGTGTCCTTGTAGAACTCAAGGTCTCCCTAAGGAGAGAGCATTCAAGAAAGCCACGTCAGGGTTTGGTGAGGCCAGGGCAGTGCAGTGGTGTCCCAGCAGGAGAAACTTTCCTGGACCAAATGGCTTCAAGTCATCCAACTCCCAAAGTGTGAGGGGCTTTTCCAGAGAGACTCTGGAGGTGAGAGACATTACAAATAGAGAGAGATGCTAAAGCAAAGGCTGGGGACAGAGCTCTCATGCCTGCCAAATAAAGCTACCCTTGCTTAGGGTGAGAGAGATCACCGAAGTGAGTTAGGAAGCACCAGGTCCATCTGCTCAGGACTTAGCTTTGTTCTGAAGACATGTGGGTGGTAACCCAGGAGCTTCTGAGAAGGGGATTCAAGCAGTCATTGTTCTTTTAGAAGCCCCCTCTGGCTTGAAGTAAATGGGGAGGAAGAGGTCAAGAGGTCATTGTACCAGTGAGGACAAGAAACAATGCTGCACTGGCCCAGAAAAGTGTAGCATGAAAAACCTGTCTGAAAAATGGAACAAATGGGATGCTGGTTGGGGGAGGTGGAATCAAAGATGCCTCCCAGGTCCTGCCTAGGGCAGTGAACTGGAAAGAGAAAACCGTGCTTGGAGAGAAAACTGAGGTATGAGCACAGAGTGTTTCTCGCACAATAACTTGGGACTGAATTCCATGTGCGAAAAGGAGCCAGAGGCTCCGTGTATCCCCGGTGCCCATCTGGCTCCACCAGCTTCAAGCAGAATGAAAACCTGGTGAACTTTCCAATTCAATTATGTTTGGAAAGATGTGACTTTGTGGCCTCTAAGAAAAATCTACTAAAGTCGAAACCAAGATTCTGGAATCCAGGGCCGTTTGTGAGCAGGAGTGCTCGGTTTTGGTCAAGCCCATCCAAAAATCACGCGGAGAAAATTCTTGGTAAATGTAAATAACTCCAAAAATAAGGTAAATGTTTGCTTGACTTCTTGGAAAGTGAAAAGGAAGAATGTTCGGGCCAAGGCACTTTCTGGGTCTCTCTGAACCCCACATATTTTTACAGAGTGTATAGCATAGATTAAAAACAGCCAGGGTGAGGGCTATCCAACCTTAGTCATAACCAGGATAACTTTAAAAGGAACCAAAGATAGATCTCCACTGGCTTCCTTGAATGGTAATAAAGTCTGCTGTAGTGCAGAGAAAACTTCATATTTCTACTTTCTATCCCAGTGAGCACCAAACTCTAAGTGGCCGAGGGATGCCATTTCGTCACTCCTTAAAGGCATTATTGTTTTGTAACTTTATTCCTAACTTGGATTAATTTATGAAATTAACTTGGTTCTGACTCTACAGTTTTTGTTTTCAGCTGAGTTTTGTAATGAAGGGTGAGCTCCAGCATTCATGTGACTGTGTTTCCCCTGGTGTGTGGATTCTGGATATACCCATCACTATTAGTATGTGTCTGAATCTGAAATAAACACCAGATTTCTGTCCTCACCAAACAGCTAACCGCCATTTATTTGTCTTACTGGTGGGATATACTTTGGCACATATGCCAACAGGCTGACTTTCTACATAAAGATCCTTCAAAAATAAGGTTGCTTTAAAGAAAGAGAGAGAGAGAGGGAGAGAGAGAGAGAGATAGATAGAGATATTACAATGGCCAAATGGAAGCACACTCTAGCTAATTTGTTGTCAAAAGAGAGCAGCCTGAAAGTAGATTTCCTTTCACTGCTATTGTCTGGTGAGTCGATGGAGACTAGCTGCTCACACCTACTCCTGTGCATGACATGAGGATGTTTTAGGCAGCAACCGGTCTAGTACAGCCCATGTGTGCAATAGGTGAAACCCTGCGGGCTTGTCTGTGCACATGCCAGGAGGTTTGTATCTCAGTAAAATTGCCAACAGTCTTTTTGCCGCAGATATCTCTATTGCTAACCAATGATTAGAGTATTACAAAGATATTGTCATGGGGGTTGTTTTTATTTGTAGGTTTCAACTGTGAGAAACACATCTATTTCTTTCCTTATTTGTGAACAAATGAAGCAAGGGCTGAACACTGCAAGTGGAGGGAAATGAAGCCAGAGGCAGGAAACCAGGCTGCAGAGGGAGAACAGAATGGAACGCCTTAGCTACTGAACTTCTGAGCATCAAGGAGCAAGCATGACCATGAGAGAAATGAGCAAGAGGAAGGCTGGGTCGTGGACTTCCCAGAATTTGAATGTTCAGAGACCCAGGGATTCCTCTCTCACCAGAGGGCCAGCCTACAGGAGAAGAAGAGCTCGATTCCCTGCTCTGTGCTCTAATCCCAGGAAGGAAGCTCTAACAGGTGTGAGCGTGTGTAAACACAGGTGGGATTCCAGGGGTACAGTTTGCACGTGGTGTAAGGTGTGCAAGGGCTAGAAGGGTATGAGAACGGGAAATAGGAAACGGCTAAATTTAAACATTAAAAGTTATACAGATAGGGCCGGGCAGTGGTGGCGCACGCCTTTAATCCCAGCACTCGTGAGGCAGAGGCAGGCGGATCTCTGTGAGTTCGAGACCAGCCTGGTCTA
>JAQHUG010000204.1:989070-1037251 GCA_028555095.1 Dicrostonyx torquatus
GATTCAGCATGTCTAATTCTGGCATGGTGGTTCTCTCACTCTGTTTTCTTCCTCCCAGAATTCTGTTCTGTCTTCTCTGCCTACCTAAGTTCTGCCCTATCAGGCCAAGCAGTTTCTTCATTAATTAACCAATGAAAGCAACACATAAACAGAAAGACCTTCTTCACCAAGGATGTGCTCCATCAATGTTAGTTACTATAATGCCAATTTCTACTGGTATTATTTAAATTGTTTTACTTTTATCAATTTTTTTTCTGGGGATAGAGAGGTGGTCCAGTGGCTTCGAGTACATTTTGCCCTTGCAGAAGCCCCCAGATCAGTTCCCAGCAACCAAATCAGATGGTCCACAGCTGTCTGCACTTCCAGCTTCAGGACTTCAGCCCCACTGGAAGCTGAAGGCGGGTCCCGAGAGTGCCCTGGGGAGTCACAGGAGTTAGCACTGCAGAGCTGGAGAGGCTGGACTCTGGCCCTCTGTCCAAGCGATGGCTACTATTACTGTGAAGAAACGCCAGGACCAGAGCATCTCAGGGAGGAAATGGTTTACATAACTGCTCATCCCCAAAAGCAGTAAGGGCAGGGACTCAAGCAGGGCAGGGATCTGGAGGCAGGCCCTGGTGCAGAGGCTATAGAGGAGTGCTGCTTACCAGCTTGCTTTCCAGTTAGCTAAGCCCGCTCTCTCCTAGAGCCCAGGGTAGCCCTGCCCACAACAGGCTTGGCCCTCCCTCATCAATCACTAATTAAGAAAATGCTCTGTAGGCTTGCCTACAGCCTGATCTTACAGAGGCATTTTCTCAATCAAGGTTCCCTCCTCTCTGATGACTTCCTCTCATGTCAAGTTGACTTAAAAGTAGCCATCATGTGTTCTTAGGCAGTGGTGGCAGCAGAAGCAAAGTCTGCTCTGTAACGATGGAGCTGCATCCACAGCAGGGCTCCTCCTCTCTTCCTCTGCTTGCTCCATCCCTGCTTCATCCTAGTTCATTGGATGGCAATGTCCACATTACAGCAGGTCTTTCTCCCTAGTGCACTGACCCATATCAGTCCTTATTCCAACTTCTTGAACTGGCCGGCTACTGGCTTCTCTGGTTGTATAACTTGAAGATGGCCACTGTGGTACTATTCAACCTCTAGTAGAGGGAACCAACCCCCTTTCATAACTGCATATTCGCTGGTTTTATTCTGTCAGTGGGAGGGTATATATATTACAATACAGTGAAAATGGTGGATTAAAATAGACATAAGATACTGAGACATCAATAAACAAGCAAACAGAAGTCACACAAGATGAAACCGCAGTCTCTAGGAATGGCCTGTAAAGGAAGGGCAGTATTTGCTTTAGAGAAAGAGAACAGACTAACATGGAGAGGAGCCATGTCTGTCTACCTGGGTGCCCTTAGTCTGGAAGTCATGCACTCGTCTTCCAAGGTCTTCTGCATTCATGTTTGTCTTACAATAAAAAAATGTTTTTGAAGTCAACATTATTTGTTAAAACGCCCAAGATCTTACTGTTCTTTGAAAAATAAGATCTCTGAATGTCTGCCCAAATTTTCCCTTTTGTGTGTTATTTGCATCCAAAGAATGTGCTCCTGCTGGTATCAGAGGCAATTTTTCAAAATTAGCCTGTGGCTAATAAGAAAGCTGCATCGAGAACTGTACTAAACCCAGGTACTAGATGGTCTGGGTGGGCATCACTCGCCTCCTCGGCAGTATTTGGAGTCTTCCATACTGTTTATCACCAACCACACTGAGACGGCTCGGATATGGAATTATTCAGGTTGGCTATCCAGGAGACAGTTAATCAAAGACAGCCAGGAGTTTCAGCAATGCCTCTGACACTTCCAGCTTTGTGCCTGCCACAGAAAGTATCCCACAGTCCCTCCGATTAGACTTCCAGAGGATTCTCCAAACATGCCATGAAACTGCTCTTACAATTTCTACCTGGGCGTTTTCATTGTGATTGGTGATAAACACCTGGAAGAGAGCACATCTCCTGGCACATCTGCGTTCTCACTTGTGTGCCTCGAGCACTGTGCTATACCCCCCAAACAAGCTCACCCGCACATATGCTGAAAGAGTTTACCTGTACACCTGCACACACACACACACACACACACATACACACACACACACAAAGATTCTGAAAGCTTCTATGCAGAAAACGTAGATAATTTACAAATAGGAAAAAAAAATCTTCCTTGTCTCTATTTTTTCCTGATGAGGAAGAAACATCAGGAAGCAACAAAATAATTGCACAGGTTTTTAAGGGACGAGGATGTGACCCAATAATTTCACAGCAATCACAGTTCCTTCATGCTGGAAATTAGAGAATTCTCAGAAATTCAAGAGCTGAGGGAACACAACCATAAAGCAAGCTCTTAGATGTTTTAATGGCATTTCTAGCAATTATGCAAAGTAGAGCTCTCTGGGCGGGAAATTTATTACATACCGGGAATATACAAGAATTCCATAGCTCTTTAAAATAAGGATGAATCGACAGATGATGGGTCTGACTGCCTCACTCAGCACAAACATGTTCAGGAATGTCATGAAAATGCAATGCTGTAAGGACAACAGCACACCTGCAAATTCTCCATGTCATATATTACAGGACATGCACACCTAAGTTCCCTGTATCATATATTACAGCACATCCATGCCTTAGCTTCTTATGTCATACATTACAGCATATACACATCTAAGTTCCCTGTATGATATATTACAAGACATACATACCTAAATTCCTCATGTTATATATTACAGCACATGCATGACTTAGTTTCTCATGTTATACATTACAGCACATTACACACCTAAGTTCCCTGTACCATATATTACAACACACACACACCTAAGTTCCCCATGTCATATATTACAGTATATACACACTAAGTTCCCCGTGTCATATATTACAGTATATACACACTAAGTTCCCCATGTCATATATTACAGTATATACACACTAAGTTCCCTGTGTCATATATTGCAGGACATACACACCTAAGTTCTTCATGTCACCTTAGTTCTTCATATTACAATGCATACACACCTAAATTCCCCATGTCATATATTACAGAGCATCCACATCTAAATTTTTCCTCAACTTTCTCTGCTGTCAGCATAAATTTCTCAGGTGCAGACTTGCCTCCTGCATTGAGAGAGAGTCTAAGTACTTGAACGTCAGCAGAGTGCACAGCATGGTCCAAATCAGTGCTAACTAGCAGAAGTCTGTCTGTCTGGTCATGAAAGACTTAAAGGGAAATATAAGGATTTGGGGGTCTGATTTTTAAAGTGCACTCATTTTTAAACTCTCATAGTTAAATAAAATAAGCTAAAAATGTTTTTAAAAGAAAGCACTAAAGGATATAAAAATAATAATATACAGTTTCTAAGTGCTAAAGAAAAACAAGACAACAGAATTCCCCCAAAATCAAAAATAAATCCCCAATTTTAACTATTAAAGATGTGTACAATTTGAAAGGAATTAAAGAGACACAGCCCTCCTAGGGCCAGAGTAAAGGGAGTCAACCCATGGAGTATTGCAAGCCCACAGAGAGAGCAAAGAACTGAGCTGGCACAGTTAAAAAAAGAAACACAGGAGAGAAAGAAAATGTATGTAAAATAAACCACATCTTCAGGGGTGAAATTAATGACTGAAAAGATTTTAGGTGTGCTCACTCAAATCTCAATACTGAAGGGATCTGCTGTGTCCTATGTGAAACACAAGCAAATAGACTATAGACTGGTCCATGTCTTGGCCTCGCTTCTGAATCTAGACGATGAAGGAGGGAGTCTGACACACCTCTGGTGGGAAAGCGTAACCCATGCTTAGGCAATGAAAATAATCAAGGCTGAGCAACAGACCATACTGAAAGCAGGAGACCCTGGGACAGCTGAACCATTCAGGGACAGTACTACCCTAAGATGTCACCGAGCTACGGAGTCTGCCAACAAACTAACATCCCTGAAGAAAAATTTAGGAAGTTGAGCACTTACAAATCTGTCAGAAATTAAGATCATAGGAAGACACTGACAATCAACGCATGATTTAAAATTAAGCCATCAGAAATGTCAATGTCGGGTAAGGAGGGCTGCTCATGTGAATTTAGTGCATTACATTTAGAATCACAGCTAAACTTCTGGGCTATAATTATGATTACCAAGCAGAGTTATAAATGTCATCTACAAAAATAATACGTACTTTGCTAATGAGAGGGGAAATGGCTCGATGAAGGTGTCTTTGCTCTTGACTCTTGCAAAGGGCCATGTGTCCCCATTCTCCTGCTTTTTACCTGTCACACCTCGTACATTCTCATTTTGATAGCTAGCATTTGCCCGTCTGCTTACAAACCTAATGCTCAAGCCCCAACACCATCATTTAATTTTAGGCTCTGTGACACAGAGGATCTTTCTGTCTGTGTCGTCACTATTCCTCCAAGGTTCATTCAGAGTGTAGCATAGAGTAGGAGCTTACCTTAACTACTTTGCTTTTCGCTGTGGCCTGTATGTATTTCTGGACTTTGAAATCGACCATCTAAACTACAGAACTATGTAAGACTTTCAATCAAATGACTTTGAAATAAAGTTACTGATTTAAACAGTTTTATTCACTTTCACATCTGTGTCAAAAGAAACGATACTCACGTAGGTGGCCCTGGTTAAAACCATTAGACTCAAACCAAGACGAAAATACCTGGATATGGGAAGGAGGTTTGCAAGGAAGAGAGGGGACTAATAAAGGTTAAAGAAGGGAGGGAAAGAGCAAAAGGAATCAGAATGCTTTGTGTACATGGATGGGAATGTCAAGGGTCAAATTTGAAAAAAGGGAGAGAGAGAGAGAGAGAGAGAGAGAGAGAGAGAGAGAGAGAGAGAGAGAGGGGGGGGGAGGGAGAGGAGGTGAGGGCATTGGGGAAACAGGGAGGAAGTAAGGAAAGGAAAAAGAATCCCTGTCCTTCTACCCACAGTTCAGGAGCACAGCCATTTCTTCCTAACTTACCAATATTATACATGAACACAGTTCTTATTTCTGCCAGTCTGACTAATGGAAACTGTTACAATAATATCATCTATTAGTGAGACTGCACATCCTTTCATACAGTCAGAAGTTATTTGGATTTCAATTTTGTTGTCTGAGATTTCTGTCATGCCTGGTCCTGCAGCTGTTCAGTCCCAAAGAAACACACAGAGGCCTACATCAGTTATAAACTGGTTGGTCTAGTAGCTCGGGCTTCTTATTAACTCTTACATCCTACATTAACCCATAAATCTTGTCTGTGTCAGCCACATGGCTTGGTACCTTTTATCAGCAAGGCATTCTCATCTTGCTTCCTCTGCATCTGGGTGATGACTCTAAACTGCACACTTAGTCTTTTCTCTTCCCAAAATTCTCCCATTCTCGTTGTCCTGCCTAGACTCCCTGCCTGGCTACTGGCCAATCAGTAAGCATTTTATTAAACCAGTACAACTGGCAAACCTTTACAGGTACAAGACAATTGTCCCACAACACTTCCTCCCCCCTTTTTTTCAAAACAAGAACTCTGAATTGAATCTGCTTTGTTTAGTTTTTTCTGACCATTATCCATAACAACTTGTAACCAATATTCTAAACAAAGACTAACATCTGCAATCCAGTTTTTGGAAATGTGGGCATAGTTTTCTAGGCTACTTGATGCTGATTGGGGGTGCTGATAATCTTTGGAGACCTAAAGAAAATTTAGGATTATGGCCAAGTCCTGACTGTAATATTTTGTGAGGCTTGATCATCTCAGCCAGCAATTTTAAGTCTGTTCTGGATATAGAACTCAGAGGAAACTCCAACAGAGGTCCTCTGCTGTGTTAGATCACCTGGGCCATCTGCTCCTATCGGAGATTTCTCAGGGGGGTCCTCCTTCATCAAACCCGACTTTTCTTAACTCAGAATGAACCCACAGCTTCTCATTTCCTGTGGAAACAAAATAAAAACTCTTCTCCAAAGTAATATCTTTTGACTGAAATTTTGAAATCAAGGCATTTTCGAAATACATATGTTGGAGTAATCCAGTAGCATTTATAACCAAATATTTTTTAAGCAGCTGTTGCTCCTCCCTCAGCATTCAAACAATTCAAAGACAGCACAATAACATACAGTATCCAGACTCACTGTATATTTTCCTTTTTTACGTGGCTTTATTTTAAATTCTATTTTTTTTATTTTTCTTTTTAATTTTTGGTTTTTTGCTACAGGGTTTCTTTGTATATCTTTGGCTGTCCTTGAACTCACAGAAATCTGCCTGCCTCTGACTCCCAAGTGCTGGGATTAAAGGTGTGTGCCACCACATCAAATGTCTTTATGTCTTTCTTTCTTTCTTTCTTTCTTTCTTTCTTTCTTTCTTTCTTTCTTTCTTTCTTTTGGAATTTATCCTTTTTCTTTTCTGTCCCAAGCCTATATATGTTTTTAAACACACTGTAAACCATTTAGAGGTTTTCTTTGTTTGAATCTATCTTTACTATTTATCTCTCTTTTTCTGACCACATGAGTCTTTAATTTGCTAAGTGATATAGTTAGAATTAAAACCATGGCTTTGACAGCTGGATCCACCCCATTCCTTAGCTTAGCTTTCTGAGAGTCTAGATTCATGGCAGAGGTACCAGCTGGAGCCATGTTTATTGCTATAACTCTATGGAGTTTCAAGGCCCTTGCCACCACCAAAAAGCATGCTGTCATCTATTCATCAACACCATTTAAATGTTTCATGGTGGGGCCTCTTAAAAGAGCTGCAAGGTTTTTACAGCTAAAGCTGATTCAGGAAATCTCTCTTAAATGAGACACATTTGCCTCTAGCAAAGAGAGATCACCTGAAAAAATGCTGCTTCTGTGGGAGCTCCTTCTGCTCCTTCAGCCAATAGCCTTTAAGAATCCAGCCCACTTGGGTGTGGTCCCTTTTGCTTTAAAAAGCAGCTGTAGCCCTGCTCTCTCTCTTGCTTCCAGCTACTAGACTCTGTTCCTGGTCGCATAGAGGGCTGTTGTCTAGGACAGTGATTTGTAAGTTTTCCCCTTAAATAAATAACCCTTTTATTAATCATAATTCCAAACTGGTGTGTTATTGTTTTGTGACTTACGTCTACATGCTGCTACAAGAAACCATGTTTAACTCTGTTCTTTTTTTGTCTAGAATTACTTCCCAAGTTCTCTCAGGTTTTATGTGGATATAGTTGTCCATTTTGGCACCATTATTTATCTGTAAATTGACTCCTTGTGCTCTGCCTGTGGTTTTTGACTGTTACAATTCACCACACTGTATGTAGTCAACATTGGGATGACTTATGTCCATTATCAACTTGACTGGGTCATTAGATGACACATCTCTGGGTGTGTTGACAAGGGTGTTTCCAGAAAGCTTAACTGAGGAGGAAAAACCCTCCTCAAACAGTGGAAGACATGGGATGGTGTCTTGGGCTAAACCAAACAGGAAAAGAGGCCAGTAGAGCACCATCATTCTCTCTCTGCTTCCCTACTACAGCATTGTGACCATCTGCCTAATACTCCTGCCGCCAGGCCTTCCTCACCATGATGGGCTAAACCTTCAGGTCATGAGTAAACTCAGCCTTCCCTTTAGTTGCCTTTTGTCAAGCATTTGGCCACAGCAAAAATAGAAGTAATTAATTTAGTGCAGTATGTCTTGAAACAGCAAAGACTAGAAATAAGTTAACATTATGGATGGAATAATTAGTCTTAATAGTTAACACTGGGAAAAAGATGAAGGAAAACACTTTCATTAATGTTAATGCAAACATACATTAATGAAGGTTAAGAGAACCATCAGATACTTAGGAGTGTGAACTCTTTAGCAGCAATTCTATTTAAAGAGATGTGTTTTATAAAACACTTTCAGGAGATGGTGTGACTGTAACTACTCATTATGTAGATATAGTAATAAAAATACAAGAATTATTTTCATTATGATCCAATGCTTTTATTTTAATTTTAAAGTAATCAAATATATTAATCTTTTCCATGATGATTTTTTTCTTGATAGAGAAATCCTCCACTTTGGTTTCATAAAAAATAAGATGATTTATTAGACTACTTATAGAAATTTAAAGTTTTGCCTTTAAATGATTGAAAGGTCTTTCTTTAAACTACTTTGTGTTTCCTCTGGGTGGTGTGGGATTACCCTCTGTATGCTGTGAATATCATTGGTTAATAAAGGAACTGCTTTGGGCCTAAGGCAGAGCTATAGGGGAACAGAGCTAGATAGAGAAAACTAAACTGAATGCTGGGAGAAAGGAGGTGGAGACAAAGAGAAGTCATGGAGCCTCCTCCAGAGACAAACGTGCTAAAACTTTGCTAGTAGGCCTCGACCTCATGGTGATGCACAGAATAATGGAGATGGGTTAAATTAAGATGTAAGAATTAGCAAATAAGAAGCTAGAGCCAATGGGTCAAGCAGTGTTTTAATTAATACAGTTTCTGTGTGATTATTTCAGGGCTAAGCAGCCCAGAACTAATTAGCTGCCTCCCTCAAATATCTGGGGCATCAGGTGGAGTGCAATTATAGCTACAAATTCTTTTCTACATTGGAGGGGGTGATTCATTCCTGGCAGGCTCTTTGAGTTTAAAGCTCATTTTGGAGCCACCGACCATTAATTTTTGTGATTGGATCAGTCTTTACTTTTCTATTTTCTAATGCTGCTTTTCAGTGTGACATTCTACGAAAAGAGTGAGTGTCTCAGAAGATGAATTTGCAGTGGTCCTCAAAGAGACACATTCAGCAAAGATCCCAACCCTGTCAATAATGTGAAATGCGAGGCTTAAAATTCCTTTGAATTTGAATACTCATTTGAAGATTGGCTCAATGGATGGAAGCCAGCCCATTTGCCAGAAAATCTCCCAAGAATTCTCCCTCTGTATATAAAGTGGCCATGCATTTCAGCTCTGCAGCCAAGGGTCTGAGTGCTGGAGCAAAGGATTTGCAAGGCCCCTGTGCTTTGGCTGTGTTCATACTGAGCAGATCACTGTTTCCCTGCTCATCACCTGACTGATGTAAATAATAGTTCACAAAAGAATATGAAGGCAGAGCTCTAAAACAAAGGGAATAACTGTGCCAGTTTAGCAGTTCAAGGGCTATTTCAATAAGCTTTCAGATCTTTTAAATGGATAAAAAAATAGAACCATGGAACAGTGCATGAAAACACCAAAGAAAGAATGTAAAAATAATCTTTTCTGATGAAGCTGTGCCATTTTCAGAAAGACAGATGCAACTGAAGATCATCCTAAGTATATTAAGCAGTTTCAGGAAGATAAATACCATGTTTTCTCTCACTTGTGGGACCTAGGCTTTATAAAAGTGTAAAATCACACAGGAACAGATGACATGAAAATAGAAGCAACTGGTATAGAGGAAAAGGGGGAACTAACAGGAAGGAGAGAAATGAGAGAGAGGAGGGAGTATAGAGGGGGAGGGGGATGATGGCAGGGAGGGACAGGAGGGAAAGGCGTCTGGGCACTGAGGAAATGTGTTCAAGGTACATTATATGCCTGGATGAAAATGACCTTATATAACCAAACATGATACACTGGCATTCAAATCTAGCTTCTTCCCATTTTCTCTCATATTCATCACATCCTCTGGTCAAGAAGAGTATAACGTGTCTCATTGATTGACATGCACTGGGGCCTCATTGAAAACTCAATTCTTTGCACTACCATCATCATCTCAGGGAATTGCTTACATGGTTGTGAAGGGGAGTGGTCTTGGCCATTTCGGCTTATAACCACGCCCCGCCATTAGCTAATTATTCTGCCCCCTAATTAGTTGTTAATTAATTAATGGGGCTGGACCACCAGGTCCCAAGAGGTATAAAATGATAGGCCCACGTGGAAAGCGCTCTCTCTGCGGATCACCAACCTGCCTGCTTCTTCGGAGGAGCTCTTTCTGGTACAGTAATCTGTGTGTATTTAGCCCCTATTAAACTTGTGTGTCTTAAATAAAACTTCCACATGGTTGGTGTTTTAACTGTGACTGGGCTTAACTCTCTCACATAGGAAAATATATAGATAGAGTCAGCATAACTTTCAAACTACCCACAATCATTAAAACCACATGGGATGGAATGATGCCTAATTCTGATCAATTTTTGAACATGCATACTTGAACTGAGATAACAAGAACTTAAAAACACAGAAAATGCCTTAGACGAATCAGCAAAACTTTTAAGCAACAACAACAAATCTTAACTAATTTGGCATAAATTTCAAGGAAAAATTCTCTCTCCTTCAGAATTGTAAAAAGACTTTATTTGGTGATGGGAAATAAAGCAAGAAATTTCTATCTTTAGAAATTGATGCAGATACTGGCAAAAGATTTCATAATTGAGCTAGAATTTTTGTTTATGCATCCTTCAAAAATAGAAAATTACAAGAGGATTTTATTTGTGATGAACGGGATAAGCATACACAACGAGCAAGGGTAGATGAGGAAACCATTAGGACAGCATTTTAGAAGCTGGATAGCAGCAAAAGAAATGATGATTGACTAATTGGACTTGACAACACCGAGTGCCAAGTTAACAAGAGAAGTGGGGACCGACCAGTGTGTGTGGCAAAATCCCTTACTCTCAGGACACCACGTTCTCTGGAGTGTGAGCAGTATTCCAAATTAGGAGAAATGTTTGGAAGTCTATTTCAGGATCGCTTAGAACCTTCTACACTCAATCAGAAACTGGAGATTTATTCTTCAAAAAGAGCATTCTGGGAGACAGTGCAGTAGGCAGCAGGAGGCAGAACACAGCTGGATGTTAGGAGGGTTGAGGCCCAGCTCTTTTGCTCAAGTCGGTTCTCAGGACACTGGAAGTTAAGGCTGTACCATCAGGTGGGATATTATGAGGTTGTCATCTGGAAAACCTGACCCAGGTCTGGAAGACAAAACTAAAAGCTACAAAATGAAAGTCAAGGTGAGCACAGCAAGAATCCCACAAGGAAAGCCTGAGCCAGGCTCCCCAACAGAGGAGCCCTCACATTCTCTTCAGCAGCAAAGCTTTGGCATTTTTTTCATCTTATATAGTGTCTGCAATTCATTACTAGAACTTTGGGGAAAGGCCCCGATAAGAATGTTAGGGATAAAAATATATCAGAAAAAAGTCAACTTAGAATTAGTAAGTATGTAAGTAGATGAGGCTGCAAAGTAATTATTAACACATTCTAAGACACAAGAAATGATACCAAATCCATAAAACAAATATTGGATACTGTAAGTAGATGATGGCTAGATGGATAGATAAATAGGTATATGAGGTAAATGATAGATGATTGGTTGATTGTATATAAATGACAGATTGATAGACGACAAATAATGGATACATATATGATAGATAGATAGGTAGATAGATAGATGATAGATTAAATGATAGTTAACTGGTTGATAGATAATAGATAGATGTTGGATAGACAATTTAAGGATAGATGATAAATGGTGGATGGATAGACAGACAGACAGATAAAGTAAATGATAACTGATTGAGTAGTAGATAATGGGTAGATGATAGATGTAGATGATAGATATAAATGATAGGTAATAGGTAGACAGACTGGCAGATAAATGATAGCTCTTCAGAAAGAAAGATTTTCCATGATGACAACAGAAACATGGCACCAGAAGATGAAAGAACCTGAAGAGATGATTGGCAATGGATTTGAAGAGACACGGCTATACACAGAAGGAAAGCAGAGTTAGAAAAATACGAACATAGGAAGGTGTAAGACAAGGTTGGCATAGGAGGTCCTAATATCTTGTTAGAGGAGATCAAAAGCTCGGAGAGATGATGGGAAAGTAAGCAAATGGCTGGTTCTGAAGACTCAGACCTCTACGGGCTCTTCAGTCAGGTGTTCGGTGCTTCCGGCAGGTTCCGGCAGGAGCAGTATTCTGCCCCACACTCACAACTGTGGGTAGGTCAGAGTTCTCGAAGATTCTTCGAATGTGTTTGCTCATGAGTAGCTCTTACAGCTGCTATGAAAGTAGTCAGGAGCGATACCAGGAGGGAAGTGATGGAAAGGGCTCAACCGGTTTTCAGAAAGAAGGGGACAGCCGACGGCAGATATATGCAGGAGGTATGAAAAAGTCATATGGCGATCTACACTTTGCAAACCAATTAAAACCAATTCTATTAGAAAAGCAGTAGAAGCTAAGACAATTTTAGTCTTGGTATCCGGTATCTGGAGTGGCTTTGGCCTCGTCTGAGGACTGTCAGGTGGGTGACAAATGGGTAGCCCCCCCACCTTGCATCCCGTGTGTGTGTGTGTGTGTGTGTGTGTGTGTGTGTATGTTTGTGGTGTACAACCTCTAGTATTGTTCCTTAGGTTCCAGCCATCTTTAAAATTTATTTATTTTATTTATAGTTAATATATGATTACATCATTTCCCCCTCTCTCTCCCATACCCCCTCTCAAATTCAGGACCTCTTTTCTAGTTATTATTGATATGTATATGTGTATATATATGCATATATATACATTTGTGTGTATATATACATATATAAATAAATGGAGAATATAGAAATGTGACCTTTTGAGTCTGTTTAGTGCTGCTTGTGTGTATCTGATTTCAGGACCGTCTGACCACTTGGTATTGGATAACCAACTGGGGAGTTCATTCCCAGAGAAGACTAATTTCTCTCTCTCAGCAGTCAATTTTTTAAAAGTCAGGATCTCTCTCTCACTGAACTTGAAGCTCACTGAGACACAGGAACCTCCCACCTCTGCCTCTCTACCCTGGAATTTCAAGCATGTGCCACCTCCACACATCAGGGGACTGAATTCAATTCCTCATGTCTGCCCAGCATGCACTTTGCCAAATGAGTTAGCTCCCCAGCCCCACAAATGGGTGCTCTTGAAGAAGCAAGCAAGAGTCGGGAATCAGCTGGGGACTAATTCTGGTGGCTGACGCTGAGTCGAGACACTAATGAATGGCACTGGGTCACCACTGGACAGTCCTACCCTTTCGGCCCTACCAAGGTTGCCATCTGGCTCTCTGTGGTCAGTCTCTCCCACCACATTGCCTTTCCACAAGGTTTATGATTCAGTGTTCGCTGTTTGTAGCCAAAAAATTGCAGTCTGCTCTGATGTGTTCATGATGTCATGGCTGCCTATGAAGCTTCTTTTAGTGATACTGGAAGAGTCTTGACATGTTCGTGCTTGGCCAAGATACACTAAATTTTCTTTCTAATGTTTCAAAGAAGCAAAACTCCTAACCATCCTTCAAACATCACAAGACCCATCTGTGTAGTATATGAAACTTTCCTTCAGTGAAAGCTGTTTGGCAAAAGAGTTTTCTTTTTTCTTTTCTTTTCTTTCTAACCATTCCCAGAACATTGCCAATCTTCATTTCAAAAGGAACTCACAAAATAAGAGTTTTTACTCTGATGGCATTAGCATGCAAATAGTGGCTTTTTAAGAAAAGGAGATGGTTACATAAAAAGTCATCTGCATTTTTCAACCAGTTTCACACTGTGAGGAACTCAAAAGCTGTCAACCATTTGATGACTTGCTTCAGAATGTCACATACAATCTTGACTACCTCAGAACATGTCATTAGAAGAAAACGAGTTTCTAGGTTAACCTTAATTGCCTGCCACAAACCAGCTCAACTCTTTGTAACACATAGGTCTGTTTGGGTCTCTTCAATTGCGTGACATTTGTAG
Organism: Dicrostonyx torquatus; assembly: GCA_028555095.1. Classification (NCBI taxonomy): domain Eukaryota; kingdom Metazoa; phylum Chordata; class Mammalia; order Rodentia; family Cricetidae; genus Dicrostonyx; species Dicrostonyx torquatus. The sequence goes on from JAQHUG010000204.1 coordinate 1,002,739, forward strand.
TGTTCAGCAACTTTGAAGGGTATGTCTGTCAAGAACGTCAGGAAATTCAAAGTTTGGGAAGATTCCAACTCTTTGGAGTTGAGATTCTCTCACTCTACCATTTCTCTGTCCCAAATGTCTTGTTTAGAAGCATTCAGAGCATGGGAATAGAAAGTGCTCCATCAGCTTGCTCTGTCCGTGCTTCAGTTGATGAGACTCTGTTTGGGAAAATGCGACTTTTGTGTTCTTTCATCCTGTCACATCAACAATACAAGTGCAAGGTTCAGGTAGCATCCCTGAAGAGGGGGCAGAAAGAATGCAAGACATTGAGAGGGTGCTGTGAAATGCTGGCTTCTGGACACAGTGTGACCATTGCACTCCTGAGCTCACTACAGCTATGATTACCTACATAAGACCCGCACAAAGTCAAGCCAACAAGATCAGTTAGCATCAACATGCTAGCAGTCAGTATGAATTAGATGCAGGCATAGGAACTGGACTCAGTGGGATTCTCTCCCCAAAAGGAGAAGACATGGAAGGGGAAGCTGGACATGTTGGGGTTGTCAGTTGGGGGTGGGAGGGGAGAATTTGAAGTGATTAAAGACACATTATATACATGCATAAAAATGTCAAGGAATGGATAAAAGATATTCTGTAAAGACAGTAGAAATGCAAACGCGCCTACAGGATTCATTAGCCTTCTTTGTTGTGGATGTTTCAACTTCAATTCAATCTGTAAGTATAAATAATAACTTAAATAAGTCATATTGATTCAGTTATTAGTTTGAAAGTTTGGAGTTTTAAATGATTTAATATGTACAGGGACAAATACTGATGTGCGGCTTGATAATGTATGTTACAACGGTCCGTTATAGCATAGTGGAACTGAGAAGCCCCCATCAGCTTGAGATGTTTAAGTCCCATCACAAGTTGGCAGAGACTGAGCGATGCCCTTTGTGACACAGCTCATCACTCATGTTTGTGGCCATGGTGTCATAAGTAAGCTCACTGTGCTGTCAATCATATCAAACATAAAGCAGTGTGGTTGTGAACAGTACAGTAGAGGAAGCATGATAGTAAACAGCCCTCTTACTGGTTTATAGCTTTGCTGGGTCACATGTCTTATGGTTAGTGTGAGCACTTTCTATTTATTAAAGTTTCCTGAGAAAGAATGTCTCCGCGGCAGCAGCAGCCACGTGTGTCTCCTGTTTGCCAGGTCTCTTGGCTGCATGCAAAGGCCTGATCCTGTGTTTGCACAAGGTTCTCTAAGCTCCTACAGCACACTGTGATCATCCCATCATGATGAAATTGCTTGACAGTGCATTTCTTAGATCATGTTCCCATTGTTCAATGACACTATGATCATAAATTTTATGTTAATTAGATTTACATAACATGCAAATAAAATACAGAAAACTTTTAAGTATATCTAAAATTGTAGTGGAGTACATGTTCGCTTTACAAGAAGAGTTGAGAATCCAAGTCATCGCTAAAATTCAGCTGCTAACACACAGAGAGTTGCTTGGATGTATTTTGGGTAGCTTTCATGGTTTTCTTTAAAGTTTTTTTAAAGTTTTAATCAAAAAATTACATGTATGTTTGCATGTGTATTTGCTTATCCGGAGGTACCATACATGTGCAGGTTCCTACAGAGGCCAGAAAACAGTATCAGATCCCCAGAATTGGATTTACGGGTGGTTGTGGGTGCTGGGAAATGACCCCAGTTCTCTGCCAGAGCATCAAGTGTTCTTTACCAGCAAGCCATCTCCAGCCCTCCTTGAAAAGGCTACTTTTAAGTACACAGTATTTCACAGAATAACAACATATGTATAACATTTGTCATATATCACACATTCACATCACTGCTTCATAGCCCAGAGAACACACGAAACAGGCATGCAAGGAGATGCAAACGTGAAATTGCTCTTAATTTCTCTTGCACTGCAGGGCACTGGGCATGCTCTGTACTCTTGGAGCAATTTGTCAGCAATCATACATTAACTTACAGGAGAGCACTTCAGCAATTATCTCAGCCATGAGATGTTTAACTTTGTTTGGTCTGCACTTTTTTTGATTTAGAGACACATCTGTCAACAAATAATTATAACTAGCAAAAAGTCCAAGTCAGCAGAAATGGCCAAGTCTCCAATCAGGACATCAGGTACCTTCTTTTTTCTTGACCAGATGGCTCAAAGGGTATAAAAGTCTCCAGGGAGCTGGCCAACTAATCACACAAGCATACCTGGAGAGGAGGAGCCATGTGTTCAACCAACAGGTGTGGTTGCTCATGTCATTGTTTTTGGAGCAGTGATGAGCATAATTGTGTTTGGGAATACACGCCACAGCTGTAGTGCCAGATGAAAGTACTTATGATCCCTAGGAGAGAAATGTTGGTTAGTTTACAAGAATGAGTCTTAGAGGCACGGGTGAACTGTTGTGCTGGTGAAAGTAAAGACATTGTATTCCCCAAGAACTGTGAATAAGGGCTTCTGATAGGACATCAGCCTACCTGACAAAGAGACCGAAGTGCATGCGTGAGGTTAGTTTTTAACCAAGGGTTCTAAAATCGCTCTGATGGACACATCTGGGAAAGGAACAACCTTTCTTGGTTAGAAGCCAAAATGGAAGAAGAGAGTAGAGTGTCCATGCATAGAAGTAAAAGCATTTCCAATATGGAATTGAAATGGAAGCTTCTCCATTAATGTGTTTTTGAGTAGAGAAATAGCAAATGTGGGAAAACACTTCAGAGCCTTGCAAAGCTCTACCCCAACCTTGGTGACATCAGACTTAATCATAGATCTACATTATTTCCTTCCTGATATAACTATTTTTCTGTTGTTTTATGGGTATTTTGTCTGTTTGTCTGTGCACTGTGTGTATGCAGTGCTCACAGAGGTCAGAAGAGCGTCCTGGCTACCTTGAAACAGGAGTTGCTGATGGTTGTGAGCCATTATGTGGATTCTGGGAACTGAACATGATCACCAAGTACTCCCAACTGCTGAGCCATTTCTCCAGTCCCTGCTGCTACTGCTTTTTAAATATACTGACCTTGTTGATCTGAGGACAAAAGCAGTCTCCTCTAAGGGCAGTGATGACAACTCCAGCCTCTTGCAAGGATCCTCTCCTGGCCTCACCAAGTAGCAAGCACTGAGGTGCATTTTCTGCTGCAACAGGAATTCTTTGGAAATTGGGATTTTAGTTTTTATTGTTTTCGTTTAAGAATTTCACAAATGCATATAATGTGTCTTGATCAAATTTGTCCCACTCCCAGCCCTCCAATTTTCCCATTACCCTGCTCCCCCCACATTTTTCTCCCAAATTCACGGGATCTCTTTTTAACTCACTGGGTAGTCCACTCAGTGCATGGTGTGAGACTCATCTGCAGGAGCACGGGCAGCCTCTAAAGGTCACATCCCTAACTGCCTTTCCTTCCTCCAGCAGGCATCAGTTGCCAAGAGCCCCTCAGTTGGGGGGGTACTTCATAAAATTGGGATTTTAAGCACATAACTAATAAAGTCAAGCAAGTTAACAAGCCAAATTAAAAAAGTCAAAGTTGCTAGACATCAGTTGGACACGCCACTTTCTTACCAAAGACTGCTTGACAGTGACTTTTGTATCCGAACTTACCAATAAAGCCTTCATTCAAATGAACCTTTTAAAAGATAAAAATAACTTTAATTGGCTTCTATTTCAAATATATTTTTGCTTTAGTGCATTAGTAAGGCATACATATCACTGTAATATACACTCATGTTTAATATTTTAATAAGTATCTCTATGTACTTAGTTTCCTATACAATCCTTGTGTTTATTTTTACTCATTTAAAAATCATTATGAACCTCAGAAATTAAATATAAAGTTATCACATGATTCAGAAATCCCATTTATGCAAATGATACAATAAAATACCCAAAATAAATAAAAGCCATTTCTCAAATAATTAGATATCTGTGCACATCTGTTCACGGTAACGTTGGTCACACTTCCCAAAATGGGGAGATAAACCTAAGTTTTATTGTAAAGTGAGCAGATAAATGAAATATATTGTATTCATACACTGGACGACTGCTCACTCCTAGACAGAAATGAATTTTGACTTATGTTACAATAGGAGTAAACCTGGAGAACTTTGTTAGTCAAAATAGTGAACCAGTCAAAAAGGATGAAGGCCCTGTGATTCCACTGACATCATCAAAATCATGAAAGTGTCGGAGCCTAAAATTAATGTTGGTCAGCTAATAATAAAATTATATTAAGAGCTTTAAATAGAAATGTGACTTTCTAGGACAGTGTTCTCAACCTTCCTAATGCTGCAACCCTTTAATACCGTCCTCCGTGTTGTGGTGACCTCCAGCCATAAAATTATTTTCATTACTACTTCATAACTGTAACTTTGCTACTGTTGTGAATCGTAATGCAAATATCTGATATGAAGAATATCTGATATGTGACCAAGTGAAAGGGTCATTTGATCCCAAAGAGGTCACGACCCATAGCTTGAGAATTGATGCTCTTGGACAAGAGTCATGGGGGAGACAGGCACAGTGTGCTTGCTGCTTATAGGCTTCTATTTCAGAAAGTTAAAACGAGCTTCATAAATGCCTGGAGTGAGTGGGTGTGCAAAGCCTGGAAGAGTGGGTGTGTAATGCCTGGAGGAGGTGGGTGTGCAAAGCCTGGAGGGGGTGAGTGCACAATGCCTGGGAGTGTGTGCAATGCCTGGAGGAGGTGGGTGTGCAATGCCTGAAGTGGGTGGGCATACAATCAAACAAGTAGAACTGCTTTATGTACACATGATAATTTCAAATGAAAATACTTTATTTTTTTACTTTTTGAAAGCTTTATATTTGAGAAATGTATTTATCTTTTCTATCTCTCTCTTCTCCCTCTAACGCCTTCCTTATCTTATCCTGCTTCCTCTCAAATTTATAACCTCTTTCAAAAGTTATTATTGTTTTACACACATACACACACACACACACACACACCACTGAGTTCATTTATGTTGCTCCTATGCATTTAGGACTGACCACTTGGGACTGGATAATCTATCAGGGAGCTCATCTCTGGAGAAAACTGATTCTCCATTTCTAAGCAGTCATTTGTTGCCCATAGCTATCTCTTCACTGAGGGGTATGACCATGGACCCCCCCCCCATCCACCTTGGCACACCAACTGATGTTTTTGTAGGTAGCCATATTGTTGTGATTTCATGAGTGTAGCATCCGTGCTTACTACTTTTATACCCACAAACTTCTTTTTTTTCCATATAAGTTAGGGATCCTCCAGATACTTCTTTGTTGGGGCAGCTCTACTCCTGCTCTGTCCAATGTGAACCTAGTTTGGGCAGAGGGATTTCGCCTGACATTTTATGGACTACTCCACTGTCTCCAGCTCTCAGTTTCATGGTTTCTCTTACTTAGTTTATGAGATGTTGTTGAAAGAGAGAGCTGCTTGTTGGTTTCTGGCTGCCCGGCTAGCTTAGCCCTGAAATAATCACACAGAAACTGTATTAATTAAATCACTGCTTGGCCCATTAGCTCTAGCTTCTTATTGGCTCTTATATTAATTTAACCCATTTCTATTAATCTGTGTACTGCCACGTGACGGTGGCTTCCTGGCAAAATTTTGGTGTATCTGACTCTGACGGAGGCTTCATGGCGTCTCTCTGACTCCGCCTTTCTTTTTTTCCAGCATTCCATTTAGTTTTTCCCGCCTACCTAAGTTCTGCCCTGCTATAGGTCCAAAGCAGTTTCTTTATTCATTAATGGTAATCACAGCACACAGAGGGAAATCCCACATCAAGATGGAAAAGAATACAGTTTCAGAAGGCGCCTTAACTGTGCGCATGTGCTGACTGGGTTTCGTCCTGGGCTAAGAGCTCCAGGGAAGGAGCCGTCTCACTCCCTTCCTTCCACTGTTCTCTCCATGCTATATTCTCTCCATTTCTGTTTCCTCTCCAGGAACTTCAGGAAAGCAGCTCAAGTCTTATTTCGTTCTGAATATGCTATTCACTTACTTTTTTGTTTGTATGTTTTATTTTTCGAGACAGGGTTTCTTTGTAGTTTTGAAGCCTGTCCTGGAACTAGCTCTTATAGACCAGGCTGGCCTCAAACTCACAGAGATCTGCCTGCCTCTGCCTTCCGAGTGCTGGAATTAAAGTCGTGTGCCATCACTGCCCAGCTATTCACTTACTTCGAAGGAGAAATTTCAAATGGCACCCCGGATTCAGGACACTCGTCAAATGCGTGCCTGCCACCTTCAGGGGAGACTGCCAAGGGGGACTTCCAGTTTTTTTTTCTTTTTCAGACATGGGGTTCATAGATAGGGATTTTCTAAAGCATCACAGCATTGACAACAGTTTGCTCCTTGTCAACAATCTGTTAAACTAAGCCACTTGGTTCTTCAAGCACAGCCATTGAGAACACAAGTTCCACACTGACTGACCTAATCATCTGGGCTCGGGTAAGGTGTACAGTGCAGATGGAGTCTTGCTTGTCTTTCATGGTTCACCACAGTAAAGGGACTGGGAAAGCAAATCCGCTTTGGGTTTTATTTTCTGGGTACAGTTTGGCTTGCTGGGCCCAAGGATGTCAGAGCATCCTGCTGTGGGACAAGTAAAGGCAAACACGCCGAGCCGTGCTGGGTATCTCCTCATTAGCCAGGATGTTCCAGCCTCTGTACAATCCACTTGAGAATTTTAAGCAAGATGGGGATAAAACAGGCTCAGTCAGGGCCACTGGGGACCTGTCTTCTTGCAGCTGATCCTAGGATTTTTGCAGTTGTACAGACTAGAGGGGATTTTCCAGAACCTTTCATTGGTATTTCCTTTTTTTTTCTTTTTTTTTTGGTTGCTTTTTTTTGTTTTGTTTTGTTTTGTTTTTTTTATCTCTTAATAGAGTGGGAGAAACATTTTAAAATATTAAAAGGCGCTTTCATAAATTACTGGCTTATAAACCAACATTTCTTAGGTGTCACAGAGTGGCACCCAAGGCCCACGTGTAGCGTAGAGACAGTGAGGGTGGAAGGCCAAGGAGATGTGGGGGGCCTTTGCTGAAGCCCCTGCCTTGGATGAAAACAGTAAGAGGGCTTCCAGCAAGAGAGTGGGCAGAGCAGAAGAGGGGCGCTGTCCATGGTCCACATTCCTCAGACCCTTGGAGGACCAGCACAAGAAACTTTCCTATCTTCCTATTTTCTCCTCATTCCCCCGCCAAAGATTCCGCTCGTGAGTTATCTGCAGATCAGATCCAGCTCTGCTGTGTGGGCAGCTGATTCTGAATTCCAGCAAGTCTCTGGCTGAAGCCTTGATTTTGGTTGTCGGCTACCTCAGCCACGTGTCTGCAGTGAAGATAAAGGACTCTTTCACCAGAGATGCCAAAGTCAAAGAAAATCTCATCTTCTGAATACATCCTGAACTGACACATTAAAGCTTTTGAACTTATATTTTTAACACTCTACAGATCCGGAGCAGCCAGCGTACCCCATAGTTCTCATACACGATTGCACTGAAGGCCTGCTGACTGGACATACCCTGAATCTTCATTCCACCCATCCGCACCCTCCAAGCCACAGAGAATGGAATTGCCATAGCTACATCAAGGAGAATGGAAAGTTATTTAATAGTACTAAGGGCTCCCGGGATCTGGAGATGCATCAGAGAGCAGTTCAAACGCCATTACAGATGGACCTCTCTCCACTAGAGATCTGGAAAGGCCACGGTGGAGCACAGCACCTCAGCCTTCCCATTGATGGTGAGTGAAGGGTGCTCCCACCAGTCCTGTTTCCTGTTGTTTCTCAACAAAGACCTGCCACGTTTTCAGGACTGCTCATCTTTGAGCCACAAAGAGATACAGAGTAAAGAGGAGAAGGAAGAAAGATGGGGACGGAGGAAGAGAGAGGAAGAGGGAACCTGCTAGTTCTGACCACTTCTAGCCCCTTTCCTACATCAGCGTTCTCAGAACTACACACCAAAGCTCATGCTTTCCGGCTCTTGATTGGATGCTCCCTCTTAACTGGAGGTGGCCTGTTGACTCCCAAACGCTACCATTCACGGCACAGGGGTCCCAAATCCACTCCTGGATCCCACACCAGGAAACTGATGAGAAACTTGAGGATGGATTCCAGCAGGAGAGGAGGGCTGGGCGGGAGGAGGAATGGAGGGGGTGGACAGGCGGGTGAGGGAGGGAACATCTACTTGGTTCTGACAAGATTATTCATGTAATCACACCCTGTAGAGAATTAGAACTTGGGCAAAGTATTTTTAAGTGCATTAGCTATTCCCACTCAAAAGGAGGGACACAAACAGTAATCTGAAGATGGGCAAGTCTGACTTGCGACCTCAGCCATTGAACCTGAAGCTTTTTGTTATTTTGGTTTTTGTAAACAACCAGTAATTAAAGATTCTTAGTGGAAGATACACTTACTTTGGAAAAGCCGGGACCAAATCACTGTTAAGCCTTGCATTTGTAAGTTTTGCGGAGGCTGGTTTTGCGAGGACAGTAATCTGAATGATGTTTCTCCCTCGGCTTTGCTCATCACCTCTGGATATTGGTCCATGTCATAGTCCCACCAGCTTCCCTGGGCTTTGTGTTCACCTCCTTTTCTCTCGTTGCTCATGGGAAAGCAGATAGCATCTGTTCTTGGAAAATCCAGAAGTGCTCAGGAGACCTGGAGACACCACAGCCTTTTTCATTTGCAGCAGATGTCGTTTTTTTAATTGATTTTTATTGAGCTCTATATTTTTCTCTGCTCCCCTTCCTGTCTCTCCCCTCCCCTTCAACCTTCTCCCAAGGTCCACATGCTCCCAATTTACTCAGGAGATCTTGTCTCTTTCTACTTCCCGTGTGGATTAGACCCATGTCTGCCTCTCTTAGGGTCATCATTGCAGCAGATGTCTTTCTGTCCACCTCAAGTCCTCGGCAGATCTAACATCTTCCTTCCTGCAGAGACTCCACCCTTCCTCCAGATATCAGGGATCTAGAAAACATTAACTTCTCTAGTGAGGTTGTCTAAAGGACTCAGTCCTGGGTTTACTATTAATTATTATTTTATTATTAATATTAATTCTATTAATTAGTTACTATGAACATGTGCCCCTGGCTCCCACACACTGCAATAATCTCTGTAGACTTATTATATACAAAAGAATAGAAAGGGGGAGTAAGCAAAGGTCTAGTCTGATTTTCAGTGAATCGATCAGACAAGATTCTGTATCAAAACATCACAGACGTGTGCTTTCTCACACTTCTGGAGTTTGGAATTGTAAGTCAAGGTATTGACAAGTTGCATGTTTGTGGAGGGCTTTCTTCTGGGGTTGCAAATGGCCACATTCTTGCTGTATCCTCCAGTGAGGAAGGGAGTTTTCTTGCCGCTGTTCTTGTGAGGGTTGCAGATTTGGGCTTTAACTTGAAATTAGGGGAGACACATTACTACAGCATTTAGTAACGACACTCATCCTACCAAGAACTGTATGGAAAATTTATAGTTTTGGTTGTCATGGAGATTAAGATAACACTGATGTTTAGTAGAGATGTTAGGTATTCTGTAATATACAACTTAATGACATTTCTCCCAATGCGCTCTCTGTGTGTGTGTGTGTGTGTGTGTGTGTGTGTGTAAAGTTAGCTTTCCATGCTCTGATTACATATCTGAGATATGTACTTTATAAAGAGAAAATGGTAGCTCTAGCTCCCATGTACAGAGGCTTCCGTCTAATATTGTGCTACCCCACTGCTTGGGGCCTCAGGTAGACCTGGCAGATGGCAATGAGAGAGACATTATGCTTTGGAGCAAAACCGGTTGCATGTGAGCCAGCGAGAAAAACAAAGAGATGAGGTCAATGGCCCATCCCCAGTGTCCTGAGACCTCACGTCTAAAAGGTCCCAGGAAACCAAGGCCTGAACGCATGGGCTCTGGGCGAATGTCCAATACCAAGTATAATACTCAGAGCTCTGTTTTCCAAGTGTGCGTTGGATAGTCACAGGGCTGTGCATAATCATCCAAGCCTACGACACGATTCTGCTGTGCTCAGGAAGGAAAAGATGTATGAGTTTTTCAGATTATGGAAATAGACACATGCTTTTTTTTCACAGCTTATTGAATTTAGCATGATGTCCCATCTGCACTTCTGCCTATTACATTTATGGAGATTCTAAGAGCCTGTGAGTCACATTATCTAGGGCTCTTGGTCTCAACAACTACACTTCATAAAACAGGTTTTAAAAATACACTATTTTCATTTTAGAGTTAAGGTACTTTATTTCTATCTTAAAATCATGCCCTGATGCCAGGTATCTTATTTATGCATTTCATGGTTAGTAATCATTATAGAATATTTGCTAATAAAGTGTTTGGATTCACTGGTGGTCCATTATTTACTTGATCCATCTTGACCAGTTCCTGATTGATGAATAATGGATTAATTTCAGTATTTTCCTGTTATAAACGATGTCAAGATGAATGACTTTTTATATACCATCTCATATAGTCACAGTGCTTGCATTTTTAGTAATTACATTAAAACCCAGGGAAGTTTTCATGTAAAAATATATCTTCTAACACAAATGGACTACCTGGTGATCTTGAGTTCACATGCCAGTTGATAGTAACCTTGTGACTTTTCTAAGAATGCCCAGAGATGGCTTAGACAACACAATTATCCAATCAAGAGGCTCAAAGTGCAAGTGTCAGCACAGAGGGTTTCGTCTGAAGCCTTTTTTCTTTTTAGCTTGTAAATGCCACACAGTCAGGACCTTATAGCTGTGGTGCTGGTGCCAGAGGTGGGGAGCAAGTGTGAGAATGAGCTCCCTAATGAGCCGTCTAATCATATGCAGCCACTAATGCTGTTATATATCAGAGCGCTACCCTTATGGGTCCATTTAACCTTAATTGCCTCCTAAAGGCTCTGTCTCCAAATACAATCCCATTTGGAGATAGGGCTGTGGGATCTGGGTACCAGATACCCAGATACTGGTATTTAGGATAGACACAATTCACTCCACAGCACAAGGTGTGTCTTTTATGGTGGGCTGGGGTCATCATCACTCACTGACTGCTTAATACTGAACAATGTCCCTTATCATTTGTTAGCACTGAGGGCTGCTGTATTTTTCTTTTTAATTTTTAAAAATGTCTTGTTTTTATTTTATGTGTGTTGGTGATTTGCGTGCATGTATGTCTGTGTGAGGGCACAAGATTCCCTGGAACTGGAGACACAAACAGTTGTGTGTTGCCTCGTGGGTGCTGGGAATTGAACCCAGGTCCTCCAGAAGAGCAGCCAGTGCTCTTACTTGAACCATCTCTCCAGTCCTAGCTGCTGTATTTCTTATATCAAAAAAAAAAGGAGGTTGAGAGTGTAGCTCAGTCAGGAGAGTGATTGCCTAGCAGGCTTGAGGGCCTTGGTTCAATTCCCAGAGCCCATAACCTGAGCACATTAGCAACACAGTTGTAGTTTCAACACTCAGAAAGTGGATGCAGAATTTCAAGGTCATCTATAGCTGCTTAGGGAATTTAAAATCAGTCTGAACACACGAGACCTTCTCTCAAAAGTAAGTGAGCAAAGGATATTTAATTATTCTTATGTTCATGTGCTAGTTTGGATCTAGAATGTTCCCTGAAGGCTTCTGTGTTTGGGGCTTTGTCTTCAACATTGCACTAGGAGATGACAAATCTTTGGGAGGTGGAGTCTAGTGACAGAGGTGTGGTCATGGGGACCTGCCCTTAGAAGGGATATAGGACCTCGGTCTCTTCCTCTCCTCTTTGTTTCCAGGTGTAAGGTGACAGGGTTTGTCCCATCACACTGTCCCTAGCTGTTAAAACATTGAGGCCAGGTAGACTAGCATCCCTGAAGCTGTGAGCCAAATAATCCCTTTTTCTTCATAGCTTGACCGGCATAGGTGTTAGATATAGTAATGGAAAGGTAACCAAAGCCTCACTGTCTTTCTCTCTTTTAAAGATCTTTTTATTGTTATTTACAAGAATGTGTTGCTGGGCGGTGGTGGTCACACCTTTAATCCCATCACTTGGGAGGCAGAGGCAGGCAGATCTCTGCAAGTTCGAGGTCAGCCTGGTCTAACAGAGCTAGTTCCAGGATAGGCTCCAAAGCTACAGAGAAACCCAGTCTCAAAAAAAATGTGTAGAATGTGTGTGTGTGTGTGTGTGTATGCATATAAACTCATGTGTGCGTGTGTTTACGGATGTCACAAGAGGGTGTCAGGTCACTTGGAGTTACAGGCACCTAACAAAGGTGCTGGGAAGTAAACTCAGACTTCTGAAAGATTTTAAATAAAAGTTCAGTGTTCTGAACTGCTGAGCCATCTCTCCAGCCCCATAGTGCAATATCCCTATAAAATTAGAAAGCAAAATTAGGAGACCCTGAGAGGGACAAGAGTTCTTGGCACAGTGGAAGGTCATACATACTTTTACAAAAGCAGAGAATACTCTTAGGTGTTTATATACCACCAGAATGTCACCTTGCTAAGGAATGGAACTGGAGAGCCATGACCAAACTATGAGAATTGTCCCCAGTGTGGATTACATAACTGAGTCACCCACTTGGCCCTGAGTGTACTCGGGTCTGAATCCCTCCTCTATCTCTGTGGCTCCTGGTGTGTCCGCCCTCACTGAGGTGACCCTGCCTTTCCTTGCTTATCTCATACACATGAAAACAGGGAGAAAACCTGCAGACCCCAGCAGCCATAGGGCATATTTCAGTACTTTTTCTCCTGCTCCCAGGAATGTCTCCAGGGCTGTGCAGCCGCCAATCCTTGGGAAACACATTGCTGCCCTCTCCTTCCTTGTGCATTGCAGACACTGCTTGACCTGTTTCCCAGTCGCATAAATGTGCTGCAGCGGGAGGGATGGGGGCCAAGTCCCCGTGCTGCCGAGAACTGAGCCCAGAGGGCTCTACTGGCCACCCTGTCCAGCTCTTCAGCTCAGAAGGGAGCCAAGATGTTTACGTGTGCCCATTTTCTTCCCTAAGCTCCAGCACGCTGCTCGGAGAGTAACAGATGATGAATTGGAAATGGAATCGAAGCCGTTCCAAGGGATCCTGTTTTGATCAGCAGTTGCAGGGTCCATAAACACACTAGAAAGATAGAGGGAGAGAGCAGCATGCAGCCATCAGCTTCCTGTGGAGCGTCCAGATCTTTCTGTGCCCAGTAGAGTTGGAAATTTCCAGTGACTGTCACCGTTTCTTCCAAGAGAACTATAAAGGAAGCAGTCTGTGCAACACAGTCAGTGACAGGTTGAAGAACACACAAACCCGGAAGCAGTCTGTGCAACACGGTCAGTGACAGGTTGAAGAACATGCACAAACCCGGAAGCAGTCTGTGCAACACGGTCAGTGACAGGTTGAAGAACACGCACAAACCCGGAAGCAGTCTGTGTAACACGGTCAGTGACAGGTTGAAGAACACACACAAACCCGGAAGCAGTCTGTGCAACATGGTCAGTGACAGGTTGAAGAACACACACAAACCTGGAAGCAGTCTGTGTAACACGGTCAGTGACAGGTTGAAGAACACACACAAACCCATTGCCTCTTTTCCAAGTCCTAGATTTCTTTATTGTGCTCAATACACAGCACTTGACAAATACCTTTCTTGGTCAGAACTGATTAATAGTGAATGTGGAATTCTCTGGGCCAGAATTTGTTCTGAGGGAGACATTTCCCTTTGCTGCCGTCTTTAAGTTTGCTAACTGTCTCCAGACCACACCCCGTGAGTATGAGAACATTTGCCGTGGCTCTAACACTGAAAAGCACAGAGTGGTCACACAGATGCAGGACAGAGGGCCTGCTTTTTCCCACCGTGTTTGTAAAGCCCCTGGGAACATCTGACTATCACCTCAAGTGGAAGTAATTATTGAGCACCAATGGTGCACTTGATGAGGTACTCAAGCTCATTTTACAATTCAGTGAAAATAGAGCTGCGAAACAATGCCGTAATCACAGAACTGCACATGGCAAGAAGGGGACTTCACCCCAGCAGGTTCTCTCTTCATCCATTACCTTCAATGGCCACTGAGGAGCTAATGGCTAGTTGTCATCCAAAACCTGTGCCTTGGCATTCCATCCATTTAAACCCTATGTTAGAGAACTGAATTTTGTCAAATTGCACCTTGCACTGACACAGCTGGCTGTCATGGAAGAGAGGACAGTGGAGTCACTCGGGCAAAGGGCAGCCGCTATGTAGCAATCTCGAGAGGTCAGGCAAGGGAAACCCTTTACCCCAGACCTTTAGCCCATTTTCTGAGAAGATGTGTTGTACATACACAGGTCATGTGTAAATTCTTTCTTTTTGTTAGCGTGTGTGAATGGTGCAGCACAATAGATTTCACGAGGACATTTTCACTGTTCATAAGTTGCTTGAATCTTGTTTATCAGCACGTTCCCCGCGTCTTTTCTTCTCCCCTCTTCCCATCTCCTTATTTCCTACTAATAGCCTTCCTGCTTTCATGCATTTAAAGAATCCTTTTAGATTCCCATAAAATAAAAAGTATGATATACTTGTCTGAATCCGGCTTCTTCTTCAACACTGATTTCCAGGTCCTCTCATTTTCCTGCAACTAACAATTTTTTTTTCTTTTTAATGTCTGAATAAAACTCAGAGGGGGAGAGACTGTGTCTCACTGTCATCGGACACAGCCTGGAGTTCTCTGAGAGGAAAACCTCAACTGAGGTAAAGCCTAGCTCAGATTTGCCTGTGGGCGTGTCTATGGAGATCATCTTGATGATCCATGCAGCAGCCCTAGGGAGATGGTCCTGGGCTCTGTGAAGAAGTGAGCAGAGAAGCAAGCCAATGAGCATCATTCCGTGGTTTCTGCTCCAAGGTCCTGCTCAGACACAGCCTCCATGGTAGACTGTGACTAGAAGTGTGAGCTGAACAAACCCTTTACCCCCGACAAGTTGCCTTTAGTCAGACTACTGTCACAAAGAAAACTAGATTTTGTGTGTGTGTGTGTGTGTGTGTGTATGCGTGCGCATGCGTGCATGTATGTGTGTGTAAGTATGCTTCCTTTTTCTGTTCATCTCTTAACAAGCACCTAGACTGGTTGCATAAGGCTTCCTTTGCTGACGTTGAATCTTTCGGTTCCATGCCTAGGAACAGTGTATCTGAATGCTATATTGCATATTTAGTTTTTAGAAACCTGCATTCTGGTTTCTGTCATGAAAATACAATATCCCCCACTCCCCAAAAACAGAAAAAAGCAATTTTAACAAACACCATGCAAGAGGCCAGGTTTCCTGTCTTCTGTAGAGGCCAATGGTGTAGGCAGTAGAACAAGAGCTCACCCGTATTTTCCAACTCATCTCTCTGTGGCCACCTCCCTTCACTCTGCTGGTGAGAGCGCTCTCTATGCTGCTGGTGTTTTCTCCTTTCCCATGTGATACTGGCCTGGCAACCAGGGGATGCCACTTATGGGCAGAGCCAGCTGTAAATATTCTGGGCTGCCCTGCTCATCAGGACTGAGTCTCTGTCTAGTATCTTCAGAGGATACTTGGCCTTGGGATGAAGGATGTGTTATGGGTACATAATAATGCAGTAATCCCCACTGAGGGATAATGGTAGGATTATCAAAAACAGATTATACACTGTTTTTGCCCCACAACTTGTCAAAATGTAGCTCTTATACCTAACCGTGGTTATCCCCTGTTCCTTTGGAGTTATCTTGCTTCTCTAAAAGATGCCCCATCACTTCCTCTGTCTCAGGCCTCCTTTCCCCAGCAAGAGAAGTCCAGCTCAATGATGCAATTTTTCATTTGTCATTGTCCCACCTCTCCAGGCTGCACTCCTTGGTTCATGCTTGATGCTTTCCAGCAGTTCCGGAAGTTGGGACAATATTAAGGACTCCTAATATTGCAGACTCAGACAGGAGTCTTTCAGAATGGCTTTCCTGACACTACACAGCACCAAAGGATGAAAGGATAGTTTTCCCTGAGCCTGTATGGGGGTTCTAGGACTCCTGTCTGCTTAGGCTGCAAACATGACTCCTTTTGCTCTCGAAAATCTATCTTCTCTGTCTCTCTGCCTTTCATCCCTATCTGTCTGTCTGTTCGTCCGTCCATCCATCTATCTATCATCTATCATTGATCTTCAACTCTATTATATATGCCTATCACCTATATCATCTATTTATGTCTTTTATCTATCATCAACCTATCCCTATCATCTAATCTATCTATCTACCAATCATCTCTATCTGTCCAAATCCTTATCTATAATTTTTGTATATCTACTATCTATATCTGTATATCATCTATATATATTATTTATTTTACCATCTCTATCTATATACCATCAATTTACATCATCAATCTTTCTGTCATATCTATTATCTGTCTATCTATCTATCTATCTATCTATCTATCTATCTATCTATCTATCTATCATCTATCTACCGACCTACCCACCTACCTCTTTCTGTATTCACTACTATTACTTCAGAGCCTTCCCACAGTCACTCGCCCCAAAGAATAGCTGCTCTCTTTAACTATTTTGGCTTTGACCCTGGGAGATACAAGCGGTTGGCAGCTGTCACTACTCTATAGTCTTCTGTCTCATTCACACTTAACATTCTTATGCGAGCCGCTGAGCAATGCCTGCTTGTCCTGCGCAGTCATGTGACCCATTGTGCAGCTTATCAGAGCAAAAGCAGGACTAGAGGGAAGACATGAGCTGGTTCTGCATTCCACATGGGGTATAAATGGGTCTGATTTTAAAGATCAACTCTGGCTTTCTCTTGGCAGTCTTCCCACTCAGCAGGGGAAAAAAAAAACCTAAGAGAAATTCAACATAAGATAAACAGTGGGTGAAAAGTTGTGGTCCTTACATAATAATAACAACCAAAGAATGTTTCTCAAACTATCAGGATTGAGCTTACATTGGCATCAAGTCTATTTACATTTTGAAGCAACAAGACCATTGAGGGACTTGGAATACAATAAAATCTTTCTTTATTCTTAGGCTGCAATTTCAATACTATATGCACATAGATACTTAGTTTTTCTTGGTGAATAACTTTGATTACTTATCTCAAGAAATTCACTTAAAAATCCAATCCTCTACAATAACAAGTGAGAGCAGGTCATTTTATAGAAGAAAAACTGTCTGATGAGATCATGTCCCATGGCGTTCATGCTTAACCCTGACAACTGCAGAAGACGAGGAGCATCCAGATTCTACTTACATTGCCAGGTGGTGAGAAATGGGCAAAAACCACAATACTTTCCTGTTGAGATGAAACAATGCTCTTAGATTCTATCACTGGGGGTGTGTGTCCCTGAAGACACTTGGGGGATCATCCTTTTTTAAAACTTTCTAGCAAGTGATATATTTAATATTTAAGTGTTTATTTAGTCCCATGCCACATCAGGCGACATCATTGATGGCAAGTCCAAGTTCTAGATTGTGTTCCTTTTAGTTTATTTGTGTGCCCATGAATGCGTGTGTGTGTGTGTGTGTGTGTGTGTGTGTGTGTGTGTGTGGTATGCAGGTGCACACATCCATGCATGCACATGGAAGACCAGAGAAGGGCACAAGTGTCTGTCTCTATCACTCTTCCTCTTACTCCCTTGAGGCAGGATCTCTCACTGAACCTAGAACTATGCTGGCAGCCAGCGAAGGCCAGATTCTCCTATCTCAGCCCTCCACAGCACGCGCAGCTGTGCCTGGCCTCATCCATGGGTGCTAGAGATCTGTATTCATGTCTTTATATTTGTGCAGCTAGTGTTCTTACCCTCAGTGCCACCTCTCCAGCCCCCACCCCGCCCAAGTCTTGTCAAGAAAAGCAACCCGCAGTCACCGCTGACATCATTACTCATTGAGAAGAAGGAGAAGGAGAACAAACTCTTTGCTGGCAGAAAGGCTCATCCCACCATGCCACATTTGGAAGAGGAGCAGGTGGTAGAGAAAAAAAATCACAATGAGATGAGAAGATGAAATATTTTGAAAGTATTTGAACACAAAGATAAAGGTTACCAAAAAGTCAATGACAACTGCAATGTTCCTGATGCCGCTTCCTTGCCTCTGGGGGTTTTGGTTTTGCTTTAAGGAATCCTTTATATTTTGAACAGATTTCCATAAAATTACTTTTGTGTTGTGATTGTTTCAAAAGCAGTAGGTAAGTCGGGGATGGGGGATAACTGTAATGAAAACAATCCATTTTCCAAACACACAAAGAAATACCCATGTTTAACATTTGAAAGTTTATATTGATTTTCTGTCCAATGTATTAAGTGACATTTGGAGCAAAAAGAAAATGAAGTTCAGAAAGTTCAGACTGGGAAATAAGCACAGACGATGTGTGAGATCAGGGAAATGATTTTTCCTCTCAACTCTCAATGCTTGGCACCGGACATTTATATGATGAGATCTGATGATGCACCTTACAGGTAGGGAGTGTCGGGTCCCACAATTAATGGCTTAATCACACAAGACTAACTCCAAACTCAGAGGTCAATTGCAAGCAGTAAGTTAACCACAGTGGGTCTGGCTTGGCTGTGCATTGGAGGCAGTTAAGACCTTTTCCCTCAGATTCAATTCATTCCCTAGGGCAGCTCAGAAAATACAAGGATGCACTTTGCTATGGTTTGATCAACCTACTGGATTAACAAGGGTTGTTATAGAGAACACAGGTAAATAAACAGCTGGGTGAAAAAGTCCAGGGAGTGAGGTCCAGAGGTGTCCCAAGTGCAGGAGTTCCTAC
This sequence comes from Dicrostonyx torquatus, assembly GCA_028555095.1. Classification (NCBI taxonomy): domain Eukaryota; kingdom Metazoa; phylum Chordata; class Mammalia; order Rodentia; family Cricetidae; genus Dicrostonyx; species Dicrostonyx torquatus. The sequence continues at coordinate 1,021,421 of JAQHUG010000204.1, forward strand.
ACTATGGAATTGGGGTACACAATCCTCCTAATTATGTGGGTGTGATCGCCATCTAGAAGCTCCACAAACCCTATCCTTCAGAGATTGCCACAGAGGGGTCTTCATGATTAGTTACCAATTCAATCTCCAGCCTCTCTGTCCTTCCCAAAGAGTAGCAAGTGGATCTGAAGTTTCCAAGCTTCTAATCACATGGTTCTTTTTGTGAATGTCCCTTGCCCAGGAGCCCTTCACTTCTAGAACTTTGGTAGCTTAGGAAGTGTCAGGGTTTTGGGCATTCTGTCAGGAAGCATGTGTCTGTTACACACTACAGTATCATAGTTGTTAATAGGCAAAGCCTTGTCCTTTCCCGGAGACCTGGCAAACTTCTCAACCATTTAAAAACTGTCTGTTGTCATGTTATATGGATGGGTATTTCACTTGTGTGTATATGCACCTTATGAGTGCACTGTCCACAGATGTCAGAAGAGGCATCGGAAACCTTGAAACTGGAGTTACAGATGGTTGTGAGCTACCATGTGGGTACTGGGAATCAAACCTGGATTTTTTTTTTTTGTAAGAGCAACAAATACTCTTAACTGCAGAGCCACCTCTCCAAGCCCTAAACTCTTTTTAAGTCATGGAAAAATACATTATCTAAAGAAACGAAATTGTTTTGCATTGTTACTCTTTGTAACTTTTGTTTTAATTTAAAATGACATGCTACTACTTCACGTTACTAAATATTCTCTTGAAATTAATCTTTAATGGCATACTTTGATCTATTTAGTGATTGATTCCCTGTCAAAGGGCATTAAATTGCCTTTCTTTGTGTCCTCTAACAAAGAATGTTAATACCAGAGAATAATCTTTTTAATAAAAGATTATGTGTGGTAATTTTCATCTATAGCTCACAGATCTGTAACTCTCAGAGATGAAGTGTTGGCAGGAAAGTATAGATTATACAATCTAATCTACCTGTGTGTAGGATTGTTGTGGTTTGAAAGAAAATATTCCCCAAAGGGAGCAGCACTCTTGGGAGATCTGATTTTGCTAGAGAAGGTGTGGTCTTGTTGGAGGAAGTATGTCACTATGGGGGTGGGCTTTGAGGTCTCCTTTGATCAAGCTATGCTCAGTATGGCACACAGCTCACTTCCTGTTGCCCACAGATCAAGATGTAGAACTCTCAGCTACTTCTCCAGCACCATGTCTGCCTGCATGCTGCCATGTCCTGCCCTGATGATAATGGACTAAACTTTTGAAATGTAAGCCAGCCCCAATTAAAAAAGTTTTCCTTTATAAGAGTTGCTGTGGTCATGGTGTCTCTTCACAGCAATAGAAACCCCCAAGACAGGGATTACTTTACAGCTGGTAAAACTCCAAGGCTGGAGGACGTAGCTCGGAGGTGGAGTTCTGGAGCACCCTGCCAAAAACCTTGGGTTAGATGCTTAGAACCACAGGAAATACATAGAATGAAACAAAACGAAACAAACAAAAAACAAACTAAGAAACAGACCTAAACAAAACCAAAAGTGATTACAAAGACATAAATTACTTGTCATTGGCAGATTTGCTGCCCTTAGCACACATTATGTGAGAGACATTATCCTCATATTTTTATGTGTGTCTTGGTCTCCTAATGAGTTCATAATGGGTTATATTGATTTTACATATTGTGTGTGTGTGTGTGTATTCATGTCTCCATGTTTCTGTCCACATGTGGACTCAGAGAACAACTTGCTGAAGTCAGTTCTTTCTTTTCACCCTATGGGTTCCAATGAACAAACTCTGGTTGTCAGGCCTGGCAGCAACTGCCTTCTCCCATGAGCCATCTTACCTACCAGCCCTGCAACTAGCTTCCTATAAGGTCAATCCTATTGGGATGTTTTAGGAAGGAGCTAGCTCCTGCTATTCGTTTCTACTCATATAAATTTCACCTAAGGAAGCATGACCAGTGCTTCAGGAGTCTTTCCACCCAAAGCTTCCCAGTCCCGACGGACAAGCATCTCTGTTATAGCAATTTCCATGGTCACAACAAGCCAGGAAATCAGAGTGTCAATGGTTTTGTTGTTTGCTTGTTTGTTTTTATGTATCTAAATGTTCAGTGTATTTAAAGACCACTTTCAGTCCCCAGCTAGTTCTTTATGATGGTCCAAATCTTTCCAAAAAACAGCACACATAATGAACTGTTCATATTACTGAGTTCTCTGTGTTTTGGATCATCAGTGTTTATAGATAAGAGTTCTCTGGGCTGATGGAAATACAGGCAGAAAAGTGCTGTGGTTTTCCTATCTATTTTCTTTATAGTTTCATTTAATACTACTTTATACTTTGCTTACAGTTTACTATCTTGAAATGGCTTTTAGGCAGGATCGCACCTTACTTTGATCTGCTACCATAATAGTAATAGCAAGCTGCATTTAAACCTTTAGAATTAATGTACCCTCTCTGAGGAAAGATGAGTGAAAGGATCAGGATTCACACTGTGACATGAAAATATAGAACTCAGAAACGAGGGGTTAGGGAAGTGGCTCAGCTGGTAAAGCATCTGCCTTTTGTGCACCTGTTACCCCAGCACTGGGGTGGCAGAGACAAGAGGTTCCCGGAAGCTTGCTGTTCAGGTAGCCTAGTGGAATCGATAAAGTCCAAGTTCAGGAAGAGATTGGGTCTCAAAATCCTGGAGGAATGATACTGAAGAAGACACCCAATGTTGGCCTCTGGCCTCCATATGCATACATACACATGAGCACACATATGTGTCACACACGCGCACACGCACACACACACACACCACACACGCACACACATATACACACACACGAGAGAGAGAGAGAGAGAGAGAGAGAGAGAGAGAGAGAGAGAGAGAGAGAGAGGAGATCCTAGACACAGTCTTGTTATGGCTTCTGCATGTTTAATTGTTCACTCATTTTAATTCTAAGACTATACATTACAGGATGCAATCTCTTACGAACCTTGAAATTATATTCCATGGTGGGAATTAAGATTTATGTAACATGTGTGATGTAGGAAATCCGTTTCTATTCCTTCACTCTGCTGTGTTTAGCTGTGGAACTGAAATTAGTCAGTCAATATCTGTGACTGGTCAGCTGCACTCATATTGGAGAAACTCTCTTGCAAACGTCTGGCACCATGTTCTCATCTACCCATCTTAATCTTGACAGCACTGTTACTAGGAGAACATTTCTACAGCCCTTTCAAGTTAAGCACGTTGGGCTTTGCAAGGTTTGTTGAACAGTCTGACTGAATTATACTGGTCGGCACGAAGCTGCAGATCTATCTCAGGTCCTCCAGATGAAGAGCTTTTCCTTGGTCTCTCCTCCCCTGCTTGACAACATTTGAATAATTGAGAGCATCGAGAATGTTAGATACAGCAATGGAGATGAATCAAAGACAGACACTAAGCAAAAGAAGCCGGGCACAATAGTGTACACTCTGTCTCAGTTCATGCATATGAAATCCAAACGCTGCAGGCAAAAGTAATTCGTGAGGATGGGAAGCAGACTGTGGCTGACAGTATGAAGGCATGTTTGACAGTACAGGAAATTTCTAGAAGGCCTGTAAGGGCATTTTCCTTGGCGGGTAGGGATGCTCTCCATCTTGGTATATGGTTGTCCTCAACCGACAAAACTCCTAATGCTGAAAGCTTAAACTGTGCTCTGTACCTTGTGCTGTCACGTTTCAATTTAAAGACTGGAGAGTATTATCTTTAAATGACTCAAAGTGCAGTTCCCACCAGCTGCTTTCCTGAAGTGCCATGAAACAAATCCATGGGGATTTTTCACTTTGGAACAGAAAGTAGGAAATGGTGTGTTCAGTGCCTACAGTGTCTTCAAATACAGCGTGGCTTCTTGTTTGGGTGTGGTCCTTCTATCAGTTCTGCTCATCTAGAGGTGTGTGGCTAACACAGATTGCACTATTGGAGTTATAGTGAAGTCAGACGGTGTGTGCCAGGTTCAAGACTTCATGTTGGGGTAGAAACTAGAACTAGCTGAATTGCGTACTACAGAATATTGATTTAGGTGACAGGATTAATAAAAAATTGAATGGAAACAAAATAGCCACATGAATAGCAGTAACTCTTGCTCCTATCTAGTTTTGCATTCTCCAAAGGTTTCTGTCTTGAACTTGGCTTGTTTTTAAGAAGCAAAGTGTTCTAAAATGTCAGCTAACAAAATATAAGTTTGGGGTTGAATGTCAACATACTCTGGAAGTGGAAAAATGTCTAGTGGAACTAGATAATGTCAACATTCTGCCTCATTTTGTGCACTAGGAGTATGCTTTGTATTTCTGTGTGGTTCCAGAAAATTCACTGTAAATATATAACATAAACACACAAATTTTTGCCATCTCTGTCTTGTAAGCGTGTGGACTGGTGATGAAGTCATCTTTGGAGGCACATACCTGTTGTAAGTGGGGGAGAGGTGTGTGTGGTGTTCCCTAGCACCCAGCTCCCAGCTGCTGGCCCGCTCAGCCGCTGGTTGCTTGCTTATGCCCGAAATAACCACATGAGACTGTATTCATTTTAACTCTGCCTGGCCCATTATCACCAGTCTTTTCTTGGCTAACCATCACCTTATAAACTAACCCATTATAAAAGTCTGTAAGTCACCACGAGGTGGGTGACTTACCGGAAAGGTCTAACCTGCATCCATCTGTGAGGGCGGCTCATGGCGTCTGGCTCACTTCCTTCTCCCTTCCTAGAACTTCCATTCTGTCTACTCCGCCCACCTAAGGGCTGACCTATCTTACAAGCCAGGCGGAGTCTTTATTTAACCAATCAAAGCACAGAAATACAGAAGACCTTCCTACTCCACATACCTGTTTGGCCTTTGCCTTTTGTTACAAGCCTGATGCTCTGTGTTTGAAACCTCAATAAATAAAGTGCTTAGCTGTGTCAGAGCTTCATCTCTGGGGTTGTGAGAAAACGCTAGACCCAAAAGCAACTTGGGGAGGAAAGTTTGTTTCAATTTACACTTTCAGGTCACAATCTATCATGGGGGGCATTTAAGGCAGGAAGCTGCTGGACTACTTGATATTTCTACTCAATATTATCTCCAATAATAGCTAAGGGAGTACAGTAAGCTTCATGTTTGTTGGCTTGCTCCCTGGCTGAGCTCAGTTTTCTTATAGAGAATCAGACCACCATCCTAGGGAATGGTTGGGCTCTCCTTATGTGGGATTCCCTTCTGTATGCTATGAATATGCTTTGTCACCATTGGTTAATAAAGAAGCTGTTTCGGCCTATGGAAGGGAAGAATATAGCCAGGCTGGAAGAGATAGAGAAAGAGAGTAGGCAGAGTCAAGGCAGACATCATGTAGTTGCCAAAGGAGACAGATGCCAGAAACTTTCCCGTAGCCCACAGCTTCATGGTGATTTATAGATTAATAGAAATGGGTTAATTAAAGGTGTAAGAGCTAGCTAGTAATACACCTAAGCTATTGGCCAAACAGTGTTGTATTTAATGTAGTTTCTCTGTGATTATTCAGGTCTGGGTGGCCAGGAAATGAATGAGCAGTCTTCGTCCACACCCTTCTACATCAAATAGCAGTCAAGACAATCCCATACAGGCTTGCTCACAGGCCTTTATGATTAGGCAATTCTATAATCAAGGCTTTCCTCTCAGGTGACTTTGGACTGTGTCATGTTGACAATTAAAATGCACTAGGAAAAGCACGTCTGAATGGCAAACATGGTGACACCTTACACTATTCATGGAGGATAAGGTTCAAAAAGGATATAAAAAGATCTTTAGGAACAGACCTTTTGTTTGTACTAATGGTTAATATTAAATACAGGGACAGTTCCTTTAGCACATACTATGCTCAGAATTCAGACATGAAAGAAAACCAGTCAGACATCCTCAGTAGATACAAGTTCTAAATACAGCTGTCCTTACATAGTTTGTGTCAGTGTGAGGTTCTTTTCCAGATTTGAAAGCTTATGAACTGTGTTAGTTAGCGTTGGGCCACTATAACAGAGTGTCTGAGATAATGAACTTCAGAGGAGGAAATATTCTGTCGGCTCTCAGTTTTGGAGGCATCAGTCCACACCCTATTTCTCTGGGTCTATGGCAACCATGGGAGATTGAAGAATGAAGAAGCCCTCTTTACCTCATGACAAGTGGGAAAGACAGATGTAGTAAGAGGATAAGATTTCAGTGGATCCTTCAATGATCTAATCCCCACCTCTAAAAGGTCCCGCCACCTTCCAAATGCCCTGTATATTAACAACCAAGATTTTCACACATGAGCCTTAGGGCACACTTGTTTAAACCAGAGATGTTACAAATTTTAAAACTGAATCACCACCATCTTCTTTGTCCCCTCAGTGTTTGGTGACCCGGAGCCTACCCAATCCCATGTCAGGAAGTATAAATTTAGAATCTAGATATCCTAGAATCTAGAATTTCTGAGTCCCAGCACCCTAGTCATGTCTACACCTCATCCAGATTGCTTTGCTTTTCACTTCCTTGGCTTTTAATGTTCATCTGGAAAACTGCAGTCTTCAGTTATTTATTCACCCAGATGCCTGTGTACATCCCTATGTTTTCTACACATAGTCTATTCATGAAGACACTTCTCCTAAGAGCAATGCCAATGAGAGTCTATAAGCTACTCCACCGAGGCAGCTGCGTGCTTGAGAGTGATGTCATTACCCTTGACAAAAGCATAGCTTTCTTGTTTACAAAAACATTGTAAGCTCAATTTAGAAGTAGAGGAGGAGGAAGAAGAAAGAAGGAAAGAAAGAAAGAAAGAAAGAAAGAAAGAAAGAAAGAAAGAAAGAAAAAAGTCTAGTCTCAGCCAAAAATCACTGCTAAAACGTCTAACAAAAATTTATTAATTTGGTGTTAACTTTCTGTCTCCAGAATCTTTTCCTTTTACTTTGATGTTCTTAAATTTCCTTATTATTTGGGAAAGTGTGCATTTTCTTACCCTTTCTGTTTACACTTTCTAAGCTCCTTCACCTTGTTTTTTTTCTTTCTCTAATCATTGGAAGTTTACAATTAATATTTCTTTAAATAATTTCTACCCTCCATTAAATGTATTTTCTTCTTAAGCTCCCCCTAGCCTTCTAAAGTTGCCCTAATTTTTTTTTCATATTATGAGTTTTTAAATGTAGATTTAGTTTTTGGAGAATTTTTTGAGGGTTTTTCCAGTTTTTCAGCACACCTTTGGCTGTATCTCTCCTGCTATTATCTGAGTTTCTCATTCTAGCAATAATTTGTAATCGCTGCTTTTTCATAATTCTGTGTTCCTGCTCTAGATTACCAATATTTCCCTTCAAACGAGCTTTTATTGATTTAGTAATAGCAAAGCTAGTTTTCCCATTGGGTTGGCTCTCCAGCTATGTTGTAGGCATCTATCATGTTTCCCTTTTGTTGTCTGTTCCCCCTAGGTCTGAGCTCTTTCCAGCAGCTTCTGCTGAAGCTGTGCTCCACCACCTGCTGGTTTCACTCAGGTGCTTCCAACTCCAGTCCCGGGCTGGCCATTCAGATTCTCTTCCCCCAAAGAGTGATGGGACTTTTCTGGCTGGTGGATTTCGGGAGAAAATAAGGTCACAGCTAAGAATTTTGCCTCTCCCCCATCTCCCTTGATGTGGCTCCTGGCCTTCATCTGGCCTCAGAACCCCACACCTCTACCTTTTCCCTGTGTTCCTAGGAGTTTCTGACCATCCAGCTGAACCCATTTAACTCAGACTTCTGGAAAATTTCCAAGTTGGAATCTAGGAGGAATTCCCAGACCCCTATGTTTGATTGCAATTTGGCCATCTTTTCTTTTTTCTACAGCATTAGAATGTTATAGTTTTAAAAGATAAATCAAAACTGACAAACCATCCATTCTTCCCTTTTAAAAAAAACTTATATTTATATTGTCTGTGCAGCACATGCATGCAGGAGCCTGCAGAGATCACAGAAGGAATAGAACCCCAGGAACTGGAAAGTTGTGAGCTGTCATGTGGGTGCTGTGAATTGAACTCAGGTCCTCTGAAAGAGTTACCAGTGCTCTTAACCATTGAGCCATCTGTCCAACTGGCCTTATTCCTTTCCAGGCCATCTCCACTATGTTGAAACTGATGCAGCATTTCTAGCCACACTTTTGAGAAAGACCCTTATCTTACACACATATTATGTCTAGAAGTATTGTTTATTTGTACTTAAAACTTTTATTTACAGTATTATACCATATAGCTATAAAAAGGTATTTTGTAAATTTATTATATTTAAATCCTTTCTGAAACAAAACAGAAAACAGAACAAAGTGAAGTATTTTTTAATCCAAAGAAAGACTTGATTAAAAAATTATAAAATGAAACTTAAAGAAAACAGAGAATGCAGACAAGTTAGAGCAAAGGTTCTCATGTAGTGAACCATCACTGTGATGGCTGCAAGGTCCCTAAGCCTATTTATTTTTGGAAAAAGATCAGGGTCTTCAGAGGATCACACTTGACCCATGGGTCACTAGAGGCATCATCTCCTTAGATACAAAGGAAGCGAACCGACTGTCCTTGGGTTCCAATTGGCATGAGGAACTGGACTGCATTTTGACCAAAGGGTTTTGCAATGTGCAATCATGTGGGCCAAGGCTTTTAAGGCTTGGAATAGGAGCCGTGGCAGAACAATGGAAAAGATATGCAGGAGCTGGTCTAATATGCTTTGTTTTGAAGATTGGAATAAGGCACCCTGCGCTGTGACAGTCGTACATCGGCAGCGAAACTTGGCTGGCCACTCACCGTGAAATGATTTTAAAAGCCTCAGAGATGATTTTAACTAGAAGGAGGTGCGGCTTGCCTGTGTACTGGGCAAAGCAGCTGGTGTTTTGGCTGACCTGAATGCTTAAACAACTAGTAGAATAATGTAACTATTTGGAGGACCTTAGAAGAAGTCCAATGTCTGATTGAGATTACTGACTAAGTAAGATCAGCTGCAAGAAAACATTGCTTCTTGCCGTCTTCTTATCACCCGGAGAGTTCTACATGCAGGTAATCCTCCAGCCTCAGGAATTCCACATCATCAAATTCAATCAGCCTCAGGTGGAAAATACCTTTAATGGCAAAGGTACTAAATATATATATTAATAAAAGACGTATTTATTTTTATTATCTGCATATGGGTGTTTTGCTTGCATGCATGTATGTGCTCCACATGCATGCTTGATGTCCTCAGAGTCCAAAGAGGACATCAGGTCACCTGAGACTGGAGTTACTGATGGTTGTGAGTTACCATGTGGGAACTGAACCTAGGTCCTCTCCAAGATTAGCAAGAGCTATCTCCCCAGTACGGACATTTTTCTTATCATTAGTCCTGAAACGGTACCACCTGGCACTTATTACACAGCATTTAAATGGCATATGATCAGAGAAGTCCCAAAATGAGTTTTTTAGATCTACAGATGCATATGCATAGCTACATAGAGATACCATGCAATTTGGTACAAGGGAGTTTTGAGAGTTGGGTCTTCAGGGACTGTTGCAGTGTCCTGTGGATACCAAAGGATGGTGCTACTTGTGGGAGGGCTACTTTTTAAAATATCATTTACGTTGCGTTGGAAGAAAATTCAACTTCAAATATAGTGAGAAACATTTAAAATGATTAAAGTCATTTTTCCAGCTTAGGAACAAGCTTCAGCTGTCCTTACGTTCATATAATGGGTAAATTTGGAATGAGAGGGGTATTTTTTGCTTTTGTTTTCAGAATGAGCAGTTTGGTTCTCTCATCCTTCAAGCTACAGATTCTCAGCTTGCTAATTTTGCATGTATTTAATGACCATGTACTATGTGCCCGGCATAATCGGGAACTCGTGGGAGATGGGCTGAACAAGGCCCGGAGCACATGGATGTTACAGGTGAGAGATAGGCCACCACACAAGGAATCATTGTCCATTTTTAGTTCAGTCTCATATATCAAAAGTACAGGATGCTGAGAATCCCAGAGCTGGTGGCTGGAGATCTACTGAACAGGGGAAGGGGAAGTTAGGGAAGGAGGGCAAGGAAAGTGGATCTGAAGTAAACTGTGCATGTAGGTGGTCTCTGAGGACTAAGCTAGAATACTTGAGGGATAAAATCAACCTATCAGTCAACATTGAACGAATACAAAACCCCAAAATGGTTGACTCCTCAGAAAACAAGAAAAAAAGACGCGAGTCCTGCGAGGGGGGCTATGGAGGCAGATGAGAAAGACTATCACTCAGGGCTCCTGTGGGCCACAGGACGACCTCTGAATTCCACGCTAAGGGATACAGGTGAGTGATGTCACCAGATTCAGAAGACCTGCCAGCCACAGACTAGGCAGGAAAACTGGAGGCCACGTGAGTAATGGGCAGCCAGGCTCCTGCCAAGGAAAGTAAAAGTGGATGGCTTTGCCTCTGAAATGAAAAGAAAAATCTTGTGCAGTCTGGTGAGCCAATGGCTCCTCTAACACCAGTCACGGGGATAGCTGTGAACATCTGCCACAGAGAGCAGTGCAGACAATAAGAAGGGCAGGTAGGAGGTTCGTAGCTGAGATTTGGGAGAGGAGAGACAATTGCGGGAAGTGGGCAGTGGGCCTCCCTGGGATTCTGCTCCAGCTGGGAATGGAACAACACATGGCTGAAGCTAACTCTCTCTTTGAGGATCATTTGGTGTGGACAACACCAGCAAGCATCAAGCACCATCCACCGGGCCTCTCTCAGAATAGCACAGACAGGGAACTGGTCTGAGCTGCGTGTGGAACCAGTGACTGGCTCAGTCTCAGGGCCTCTCCTTTGATGCCTTGGGGATGGGCCACCAGCTGGGGCCTCTCTGTCTCAGCATGCACCTCACATGGCCTTTGGGCTGACATGAAAATGCCTAAAATGGGCATCTGTATGTTGGGAGTGTAAAGGTTGATATCGCAGGCCATGTATCTAGGAGGCTGACAGTGGGAGTGTCCAGAAAGACAGAGAGAAATGAAGATCAGAGGGAAGAGTGAAGTCTTAGGAGGAGACTGCCACAGAGCCTTCTCCACCCACAGAAGCTACATTTCAATTACTTAAGTGATAACAGGTAGCTGTCTGTTCGCCGACAACAACAAAACACTACCCGAATCCTTGGCTTTAGTGTCCACTTCTGGGAGTCTGTGACTCCTGTCACCTCTCAGTCCCTCTGGTCACTCTGCTTCATCCACAGGCTTTCAGGCACACTCCTGAGGTGGGGCCTTCATTCTGCAACTCCCTTGTCCCTCACACTCACACCAACGCCCTCACCACCTTTGGATCTGTGCTCAGCCATCCTCCCTTGAAGGAGGCCTTTCTCCACTTTCAGTGACATGCACGCTGTCCCTCTCTAAAGGCTCCAACTCTTCTCTCTGCTTTTCTCACTGCAGCTCTTAGCATCTCACACAATGGCTTTTTACTATTCATTTCCTTGTCTTCTTCCACCAAAATACAAACTCTAAAAAGGCATGTATTTTAGTTTTCCCTGCTGCCCACTCTTAGAACAGGACATCCACAAAGTGAATCCTCAACAAACACCGGATGAATGAATGAATGCTTTTTTTAAGGCACAATACATGAATACACCAAACCTGGCTGGTGCTAAAGTAATTCTGTGCATGAGAACCCTCAAGTCCACATAGGCCTGGAATCTGTGTGGCATTGAAAAACAAATTCAGCATTAGTAGATACCATTTGTGGTGACTGGGAGGAGACTCACACTGCTCTGAAACATGCTGAGAATCTGAACACCCCGCCATGCACAATAAAAGGTACAGATGTCACTTCTGTTTCTTGAGTGTTTCCATTAGTGAAAAGGACTGGGGCGGGGGATGCATATCTTCCAAAGGAATGGTGGTTCAAACCATTTCTCTCTCCTCACCATAGGAAAGTCTATGGACACACAACACAATACAAACACACACACGTATGCATGCACATCTTAGTAAGTTTTGTGTTGCTGAAACAAAACCCCTCACACTGGATCATGGGTAAGGAAAAGAGGTTGATTTAGTCTGCGATTCTGCAGCGCTGAGATTTGCACTGGGTCAGCTTCCCATGATGAGCTCCTTGTGGGGAGCATCACAGAGCTGAAGGGAGGGCTAGGGAGCTGTGTGTGAGAGCCATAGCCAACTGAGAGAGGGAGCAAGTGCAGCAAGTGCCTGGAGACAAGCAAGGCTTGCAGATCTGTCTTTTATTGTTTTCTTTTTTGGTTTTTTTTTTTGAAACAGGGTTTCTCTATGTAGCCCTGGTTGTCTTGGAACTTACCCTGTAGATCAGGCTGGCCTCAAACTCACAAAAATCCTCTGTCTCTGCCTCCCAAGTGCTGGGATTAAAGGTATGCGCCACCACCGCCTGGTTTAGGTCTGTCTTTTATAACAACTTGCTGGCATCAACCTCTTCCCAGGGCAGTACCTCCATAATGAGGTCATCTTTCAAAGACTCCACAACCTCACAACCAATACACTGGGAACTGACTATTCAGTATAAGAGCCCTTGGTAGAGCCCAGTGATGGTGGTGTGTAACTTTAATCCCAGTACTCCAGATTGTGAGTTAAAGACCAGCCTGGTCTACAGAGCAAGTTCTACAACAACCAGAGCTGTTACACAGAGAAACCCTGTCTCAATTTCCTCACCAATAAAAAGAACCATGGTTAGAGAGAACCATGTCAGATTCATGAGCACACCTATGAATGTGTGTAAAAGCATGTTAGCCAATATGTGTCACATTGACTTTGCAAATCTAGGGGTTTTATTGGCATTGCTATTCATATGGGTTTGTCTCTCCAAGACAGCTCTGGTGTGTTGCCTGTTGCATGCACTACACCCACTAGGACACTGTTGTCCTCGAGGGATAAACAGAGAGGCGTCTCCAGACAACTGTGTTGTTAGTGATCTCCTGCCTAAACCTTAAGTCCACTCTCTTGTTCTGCTGAACCAAATAGGTCAGCATAAAAGCCTCAGTTGTTAACACTCTCTTGAGACTAAGAAAGGTCAAGAAAAGTGTCTGGGCTCTGTCTACTCTCTGCTTATTCTCCACCAGAGATGGTGGCCCTTGAGAAAAACAGCAAGAGAGCCCTCAAACAGAGCATGGAAGGGACAGCCCTCAAAAGATGGCGCTTTGGGATGGTTAATCTCAATTTCCAACTTGAGGAGAGTCAGAAACTAGGAGGCCACCCTAGATTAAGGTTAGCCTCTGAGAATGTCTGTGAGAATTTAATAGGGTTTATTGATGTGAGAAGGTGCACTGTAACTGTGGGTGGGACCATGTACTTGCCTGGGATCCTAGACTGTGTATTCAAGGCGAGCTCTAGAATTCATCTCACTTCAGGGTGCAGCATAGATGTAACACGAGGGCCTGCTTGTTGGGGTTTCTGTCCTGCCCAGTTCCCACAGCCGGCAAGTCCCAAAGAAAATCACACAGAGAGTCTATATTAATAATAAACTGATTGGCCCATTAGCTCAGGCTTCTTATTAGCTCTTGTAGCTTATAGTAACCCATTATTCTTATCTATGTTAGCCACATAGCTCAGTACCTTTTTCAGCGGGGCAGATCACATCCTGCTTCTTCGGTGATCTGGGCAGGACTGCCAAGAGAGCTTTCCAGAATTCTCCTGTTCTCATTGCACTACCTCTACTTCCTGTCTGGTTTTCCCACCTATACTTCCTGCCTGGCCAATCAGTGTTTATTTAAAACATGATTGACAGAATACAGACAATTCTCCTGCACCACCTAGAAAATGGTACCACCCACAGTGGGCTGGGTCTTCGTACCTCAATTAGCTATTGAGACTATCCCAAACATGCCCACAAACAAACCTAGTTTAGACAATTCTTTATTAGAACTCTTTCTGGGTGATTTAGGTGTATCACATCGACAATTAAAACTAGCCTACATGGATGGTTAATGCCAGATCACATGATCTGTATATAATTCACTAGCAGTCAAATCTCTGGGCATGTCTTGGAGGGAGTTTCTAGATTTGGTCAATTGATGCCAGAAGACTCACCCTAAGTTTGAGTGGTACTATTCCATGGACAGGATATTTGGGTGGAAGTATCACTCCAGCCCCTGGCATCCATATATCTATCCAAAGAGTCTGGAATGTTGGGGTAAGGGGCTCAGGCCCAAGCCTCTGCCTCTGAGAAAGTATGCCATCAGTGGCTCCACCCTCAAAAAACATTACTCCACCCCCAACAAAGCTCGCCATCAGGCTCCATCCCAGAAGGTATTAAAAGCCCACACCTCATGGTTTCCCATCACAGTCTCTTCATCTTCTCCTGGGGCCACCACAGGAATGTTGTGCTCTGAATAGATCTGGATTTATTGATTTGGTTTGATTGGCTTATTACATGAGTGGTGGCGAATTCCTATTAGCCAGAATTTAAACTTAACACAGGGTGTGGTGGTTTAAATAGACATGGCCTCCATAGACTTATGTGTTTGAATGCCTGGCCCAGAAGAAGTGACTAACCAAGATGCCTATTAGCATACCAAAGCTGGCTGCCAGGTTCACTCAGCTCCTCTCAGCTTCTCAACTGCACTCCCTACCCTATACCTCTTTAGCCCAGGGGTTTTGCTTTTCTGCTTTCTTAGTAACCCAGACATTTTGATCATTAGCTCTCTTGGTGACCTCCCCACCCCACCTTGCCCCTCTCTCTCTCTTCCCTCTCTGCCCTTTTGTCCTCTCTCTGTGTGTCTTGCTTTACCTCAGAGTGTGAGCACAGGCCTAGGCCCTGCCCAGCTAATCTGAGGCAGCCTAGTGGGCCCGCCCTCTGGAAGGCGGGGTCGGCCCAGAAAATGCACTTTCCCACAGCACTCAGGAACAGTAGGTGAGCGGCCCACTTAAACAGGCCAGTCAGTCACTCTCTTCTCCAGCAAGATAGTGAAGGGACATGAGTTGAAAGAGGCTAGAGATGAGAATTCACTGAAGTCCAAATTAGACAGGCAAAAACACCAGGTACAAAGACGCTCTGCCGGCTGGGGTGTGGCTCTGAGGTGTGACACTTGCTGGGCAAGCACACAGCCCTGACTTCTTGGCTTCAGTGTTACCCATGAAGCTGTCAATGTCAACACCAACACTACAAGGAGCCGCTGCTGGGACGGAGCTGTGGAGACTCATTTTCCCCAAACTACTGCAAACGCGCTGCTTGGGCGGGCGGGGTGGGGGGGTGTTGAAAGGGCACCAGCTCCTTCCTAGAACCCTTGCAGTTACTCACACCCGTAACTCATCCTTTGCTTCAGGACTTATCTCAGAGGAACAAGAGCACGGAAGTATCTGGGTTGCTTTGTAGTGGGAAGCTAGAAGCACAACACGCTAATTTATCAGGCAGAGTTTGCTGGATAACTTGCCAGTCGTCCACTTTGAGTACTTACCCTTAAGGTGGTCTGCATAAAGATTGAATTTCAGCTCTTCCTGCTGCCACTAGAAGCTTCTCTACATCGGTTGCCTGCCTGGAGGACAATGATCTCCTTCTGAGAACAAGAGCTCATAAAGGCCTTCACAGGAAAGTCTTAAGAGCAAACGACATAGTACTAAAACATCATGATTGGTTTTTCTTTTTAAATCGAGTCAGTAAACTATGCAGATGTTGTATAGAGATCCGCCCCCACCATTGAAACATCCCCCCCCCAGGAAGGGAGGAGCCTCGGGAATTAAACATATTCCACACATCTAGGAAGCTGAAAAGCACAAGGTCCTGCACCCCTACCATGGTTAAAGAAAGAGAAAAAGGGGTCTCTGACCAGCTGAGTAGTTGGGTGGAGACTATCAGGCCTGTGGAGCTGCGGGCAAGTCCCGAAGAGAGCCCCAGGGCTGCAGCTTCTGTGAGTCTTCACCAGCCCTGTTCATGGGAGCTCTTTAATGGGACAGCTGAATTTGAGTC
>JAQHUG010000204.1:1055750-1069143 GCA_028555095.1 Dicrostonyx torquatus
CTGCCAAACCATCTCTCTCACCCAAGGGGAAAAAAGTGGTTTTTAACAAATAAAACTAAAGCCAATTTCACTTATGAAGAGCAGTGTGTGCAGAGTAACAAAGACATTGAACAAGTTAAATTCTGAGAATGCTAAAGGAACGCTTCTCCAGATAATGCAAGGAAAATTTAACTAGGGATTCTCAGAAGGCTCAAGATGAAGAAAGAAATTAGCACACGTGATTATAGCAACATGACGACATAAATGACTCAGCTCTTCTAGAAGTGCAGAAACAGTTCTTGGTAGAAGACAGTAGCTGCTGGAGGAGATCAAGAAAGAAGCACTTCACGAAATCACAGGATACAAAGTCTGCCGAAAAGTCAATGTCAAATGGGTAGAATAACAAATAGGAAATTGCCACCTAGAGAACAAGGAATGGGTCCTATTGTATTTAGTATGCTTGGAGTCGTATTTACTGTCACCCATAAAACTAACCAAAGCAACAACATTGAAATAAGCGCTTGTCACATAGCCATGAGGACCTGAGTTCAATACATGGAATCCCCATGAAAACCAGCCGTGATGGTACGTGTTTGCAACCCAAGAGATGGGGAGATGTAGACAAGAGATCTCTATGTTCTGCTGACCAGCCAGTCTGACCTAAAACCAGCAAGCCCCACGTCCCAGGAAGAGACCTTGTCCAAAAAGACAAAGAAAGAATAATAAGGTGGAACCAGGCATGGTGATGCATGCCTTTAATCCTAGCACTCCAGAAGCAATGGCAGGTGGATCTCTGAGTTTGAGGCCAGCCTGGTCTACATAGTGAGTTCCTGGCCAACCAAGAGCTACACAGTGATATTCCATCTCATAAAGAAAACAAAAACACTTATTCTAAAGCTACAGAAAACAAGATTAAAAAAAAACTTTAGCAGTCAAATAAATGCTAGAAGATAGAGCTGCACACATTCCATGTAAGTAGAACTAATTAAAGTGCAATCAATTCAATGGAAAAAAAACAAAAAAGGAAAAATGGAAAGAAATAAGGAAGCCCCACAATCCATTTTGACAATATTTCAGAAACTTTACAAAAAGTAATTCAAAATTTAAAAATTTTATAGATAAAAATGCAAGCTTAGAAACTTCAAGAAGACAAACTAAGTGATGGTGGATTTGGCAATGAGTTTTGAGATCAACTTTGTAGGAACTGTTACCTTGCGTACCCAGAAGTTGATTAAGGAAGAGGCGAGATAGGAAGAGGAAGTTATATGCAGCAATCTTTATTGGGAAGATTTTAAGAAATGGTTGACGGTAAAAGGCCCACCTGGCAAGAGCTGTTCCAGAGACGTTGTAACAAGGCCAACATGCAGAATGGTAATGAGGGAGGGAACTCAGGGCAGGGTGTGGAGATGTTTGAGAAAAGCTTCCTGGCTAGGAGAAGACCCTTAGCAAAAGATGGAAGGTCACTGAGGCAGAGAGCATCCAAGATGAACAGAGATCAGGGGTCTTTCACAGCTGGCTTCCTCTTGGTAATGGCTAGCAGAAGTGGTGTGTGGTTTCACAGGTACACAAAGCAAGTAAGCACTTAAAAATGCTCATTTATACTGCAGGTGGAGCAACTGGGTGCTTAAGAATTCTAATGTAGTACTGGTGGGCTTTAGAGTAACAGCCCTAGCCTGATGTGAGAAACAACATGGGACATTTCTAATAAAGATGCAAGGGCCATCGTTAGTCGATTTACCATAGAAGCCATGAGAGAAACACTTAACAATTGGATCTTAATAAAATTTCTGCTTTGCAGGAGACTTTGTATAAAGATGGAGGGGAAAACCCACATACTGGAAGAAAATATATTATATACAAAATACAAACAATGAAAAGGTCTTAAAACTCTCTGTGCTACCTAATCAATTCTACAATTATAAAAGTGCTCTGAAAAAGGAAAGTTTGTTAACTAAGAAAAATGTGTAGTGCCAATGTGAGTGGCCACAGGAAGAAAAATGATAGGCAGGAGCGACGGGGCTAATTAAGGGCACAGCCAAGAAAACTTGTGCTTCCAAACCAGAAACTCTGCATTGCGTTAGTAATAATTAGATAGAAAAGACATTGGCTGAACAGAAGATATAGGGCTGAGAATGTAGCCCAGTGAGTAGGCCACTTGCCCTTGTGTGTGATCTCCAGCATCAAAAGAAAACAAAAGGAACAGAAAAGTAAAAAGGAAATGCTAAGATCCTATAGCCAGGAAGGCCAGCCTCTCTGCTGGGCAGACAGTTTGATATAAGCCATTTTGTCTAAAACACAGGGTTCTCAGAAGACTGGGAGCAATGTTTTTTATATCCAGAAAAACCATTGTTTATATGTCACAAAATTGTAAAGGCATCTTGACTTTCTTTGTAAACCCTTGAGAAAACACTTCTAGAAAAAGTAATTAAATGCACTGTGTGTGTGCATACTTTTTATTAATGAGAAAATATTGTCAACAAGTGCTAAGTAATGAAAACACCCAAGACCCAAAGTTACTAGAGACCATAAAATAAAAAGAGAATAATTTATAATGAGCATCTGGATATGAGGTCAAAATAGAAAGGTCACTTTTTTAGAGTAAATTTATAAATACTGCCTCAACCAAATTTGATTGTTTAGAAAACATCTAAAACTTATTTAGAAAAACTAAGCATTCATTAGGGGGCCAAGACATTCCCAGAAAATAAAAAATATACATAGAAAGCATTTTTTCTTTAGTATGACATTATAATTGCTGAAACAGTGTGGGAAAGGAGGGCTTGTCCGTGGATTATACTAGAACATCTCATTAACCATATGTAGAACCAGATTTCTGTGTTCCCATGGGAAAAAAAAACATGTTGGTTGGATTTTGACAGGCAAAGAAATAAATACCTTTTATTAAGCAATAACCAGGAACGCACAGTTACTTCAATGAATGGGATGACGACTACAAGAAATGGAGGGGGCTGGTGAATAGGCAACGGGAAGGCTGTGGTCAACACATGCAGACTGAGAAGCAGAAAGGCTTTAAGGAAGGGAAGGTGTTCCATTTACCTTTCTGTTGCTGAGAGAAAACACTCTGATCAAAAGCAGTGTGGGGAAGAAAAGAAGTTTTCTCAGTTTAGATTCCCTGAGGGCAGAAACCCGGAGGCAGGAACTGAAGCAGAGACCTTGGAGAAATGCAGTTTACTGGCTGCCCACTTTCATCCCAGGTCCACCTGCGTAGGGATGGAGCCACCCACAGTGGACTGGACCCACCTAATCAACTAGCAATCAAGAAAATGCTCCCAGAGTCATGGCCACAGACCATCATTCCTCAGGTGAGGCTCCCTCTGCGCAGGAGTGTCAGGTTGATATGCAAACTTAACCAGGACAGACAGTAGCTCACAGTCTGAAGGTACCACCTGTCGTGGCTGTCAGGAGTAGCAAAAGGAGCTTGGAGCAGCTGATCACATTGTAGAGAAAGTTGAATACCCATCATTTTAGCTTGTTATCTCTTTTTTCCTCAGCCCAAGACACAAGACCATGGAATGATGCCGCCCACATTTAGGGTATGTTGTCACACTCTGATTCTTCTAATCTAGAAACTCCCAGGTGTCACCAGAGATTTGTCTTCTAGGTGTTTATTGATCCAGTTGATGATATTAAATATCTCAACACAGCTGACAGCAGCCTCTAACCTTTCTCTCTGTGAGAAAAGGGAACTATTTGTAAATGATAAATGCTCTAATGAGCCTGTACTCACCAGTTCACATCACATGCACTTATGAAAATGCCACGTTGTCATCACTCAATATCCTAATCATTGCCACTAAAAATGTAAAATGCACAATTTTTTTAAATTGCAAAGTTCCATTAGCACTCACCATTGTGTATGTGGCCAAGAACGTTTATGTTACACAACCCACCAAAGTCCTTTTATTCCACAATGTTTTCCAATGCCGCCTAAGAGACCCTGATGTCTAGCACAGTGTACAATCCTAAAGTTGATTTCGACATCCCAGTGGTGGGGTGATGTAGCTCCTCAGAGCTCAGGCCTGCCCAGTAAGCTGTTGCCCGTATTCAGACGCACGCCTGTGAGTTCCAGTGGAAATATTTTAGGGGACTTCATTTGCTGTAGAATCAAGATAGGAACTAACACTGTTAGGTGTTCGGCTTATACAGTTTTCTTGATGAGGAAGATTCTTCACCCTGAAGTGTGCTGTCAAGATGAGAAAGCGTACGAGACGGAAGCTTCGGAGTTAAGCAGTTTATTCCCACTTTACCCAAATGATGGCATACCTTGCACTGGTATTTTTTAAAATATATATGACTGTGTGTGTGTGTGTGTGTGTGTGTGCACACATGCAAGTGCGTGTGTGTGTGTGTGTGTGTGTGTGTGTGCGTGTGCATGTGTTAAGGGTGTAGTAGGAAGAGCAGGGACTTGACTTCAGACAGATTCAATTGGCTCTCCTCCTCCTTGGCATTACTCACAGGAACATCCCGGCTTTGCCCTCCTCTCTGTTAACGACATCTATTACTAGTCCTTCACAGGATGATTACAAATTTTCAATACTCTCATCCCTTTAGAAAGCCACCCCCACCCAGCTCAGGGTAAGTATTCCTCCTCACCCTAGGAATCCTTCATCTAACATGCTGTCTGCCAGCTGCCAGATGTATTGATCTCCTTCAACGCAGCAACTCCTTCAGGGAGTTCCCTTGGTTACCCGCAGATCTCTGGGGCCCAGTGCACAATGGGGCACATCACAGGCATGTGGTCTGTGTTGGCAGACACATCCCTTCATCACCTAACTAACATCCCATGGATGGCAGTCTCCATGAGCAAGCAAGGCTGTGCTCTTTTCCTCCTTCAGCTAAATTATGTATCCGGCATTCTTCAGTTCAGTGATTTAGATTGCAGATGGCATATCTTGGAATACATGATTCTTTTTAATCTCTTAATGGAAATTACAACCCATATTTCAGAGCCCTTTCTGCCATGGAAGTAGGTGTTGGAAAAAGCTGTTTGTGTCAGGGCTGTCTGAGATGTACAGTCAGCCAAATTTAAGGCCATATATAAGCCTGTGTTTTAAAGGCCAATTCCCCCTCTTGGAATTTTTATGAAACTGAATGAAGACAACAGCTACAGTCACACAGCCCTAGGACCCTTTCCAGAGGCCTGCCTCGAATTACCATGAAGACTGAGAACGGTTACCATAGAGCTCCTACTTTAGGGGCCGAGTAACAAGACCCAACATTTGGTATACTGACCCAGAAGGTTAGAATGAGAGGTGCATTCTCCTGGCTTCCCAAAGCTTAGAGCCTCTGGACCACAGAGTTAAGAACACAGCAGATGTCTTCCTGTAGCGGTTATGGGATGCTTCCCAGGGCAGATACAGACACACTGATGGTCCAGTCTCTGAGTACTTTCAAGGAGCCCTCCGAGTTGCCATGGGAACAGGAGGGGCCTGGGAAGTAGGGTCGTGAAGCTTGAAGGTTACTGGGCTTCAGCAGGTGTGACAGTTTCCCAGGGGTCCCTGAGAGCCCCAGGTATTCTATAACATGCAAGGCAGCCATAGGAGTCTTGAGCACAGGTCCTTCCCATGTCCTGCTAGGGACTTGTTGACAAGTATTTGGCATTGGCCGGACCCTGTGGAGCCGTGTGGTCTCCTGTTGGCTTCTTGGCTGCTGCTATTTTGAGCTTTCCACAGCGTGTCTCTCTGCAGTTAAATGCACAGAGCAAAAGGGAGAAACCCAGAAAGAGACAGGAAAAAATGCCAGCAAAGCAGCCTCTGGGAAGGAGTTCTGCGGTTAACATTTTTTAATCATTTTGGAATCACAGGACCTCAGCAGCAAAGGAAAAATAGACAACGCCTACCAGCTTCGTAAGAGGGCACACAACCACTTGGCAGCTCTGCTGAGCAGGGGTTGAGGGCCATGGGTGTGTGGCTACAATGAAATGTCCTTTCTGCTGTCGCTGCAGGCTGCAAAGTGTAAATGCTGCTCTCTATCTGACCAAAGTTAAAGAACATTGTAGAAATAAGTACCTATTTAGAAGTTGTTCCCTGACCTCAACATGTAAACCTCCCTATGTGAGTGTACACACACACAAATAATAATAATAACAAAACAAAAAAACATAATAAAATGCCTTTGACAAAGAAACTTACATTAGATGGCTCAGTGGTGCAACGGATAACGCATTGACCTTCTAAAACCTCGTATTGTATGCCTAAACTTATCCATAACTTGCTCTACAAATAGACACACACATATCAACTATCCAGGAATTAAAAAACATGAAAAATTACTCATTCATTCTAGTATCCACCTAGCAGTTCACATTTACTCTTTCAGGACGGAACCCTGATGTTTTATTTAATGTATTAAATATTACATGTAAAAACTATAAATACATTAAATATTAAAATATCAAGATCAAAGTTCTATGTCAGTATAAGTTAAAATATACGATACAATCAATATATATACTCTATGAAGTAAAGTATTATATTACTATGTTTATGATGTAGTTATGATTTTATTATATAACACAGTGGGTATTTTTATAATTACTTTAAAAATGAAACAACCGGGACTGGAGAGGCAGCTGAATAAAAGAGCTAGATTCCCCACACTCATACCAGGTGGCTCACAACTGCCTGTAACTCCAGTTCTAGGGGATCCAAGACCCTCTTTGGGCCTTCCGTATGCACTTGTGCACACATGATGCACATAAATACTAGTTAGCAACACACATACATGTAAACATAAATACCAGTTAGCACACACGTGTGTAAACATAAATACCAGTTAGCACATACACATACATGTAAATACAAACATCAGTTAACACACACATACATATAAACACAAATATCAGATAGAACACATACATACACGCAAACGTAAATACCAGTTAGCACACATACATACACGTAAACATAAATACCAGTTAGCACACACGTGTGTAAACATAAATACCAGTTAGCACACATACATACACGTAAACATAAATACCAGTTAGCACATACACATACATGTAAATACAAATACCAGTTAACACACATGTGTAAACATAAATACCAGTTAGCACATACACATACATGTAAACACAAATACCAGTTAACACACACACGTACATATAAACACAAATACCAGATAGAACACATACATACACGCAAATGTAAATACCAGTTAGCACATATACATATACGCAAACATAAATACTAGTTAGCACACACAAATACATTTAAACATAAATACTGGTTAGCACATACACATACTTGTAAATATAAATACCAGTTAGCACACATACATACACATGAACATAAATACCAGTTAGCATACATACATACATACACGTAAACTTGAAAAGTCTTGCTGACTGAGGTTTTTGTCATGCCCAATTCCCACAGTTGTTAAGTCCCAAAGAAATCACAGAGAGGTCTACATTAATTATAAACTGATTGACCTAGTACCTCAGGCTTCTTATTAACTCTTATAGCTTATATTAGCCCATATTTTTGTCTGTGTTAGCTACATGGCTTGGTACCTTTTTTGGCAAGGCAGTCACATCTTGTTTG
Source organism: Dicrostonyx torquatus (assembly GCA_028555095.1). Taxonomy (NCBI): domain Eukaryota; kingdom Metazoa; phylum Chordata; class Mammalia; order Rodentia; family Cricetidae; genus Dicrostonyx; species Dicrostonyx torquatus. The sequence goes on from JAQHUG010000204.1 coordinate 1,063,298, forward strand.
CTCTGTGTCTGGCTTCCTCTCTGTCTGGGCGATGACTGCAGACTGAAACTTCCCTCATCCCAGAATTCTTGTTGCCCTGACTGGTCGCCCCCTTATACTTCCTACTGACCAATCAGCTTTTATTTAAAATACAAATGACAAGGCAAAGAGCATTGTCTCACAGCACTTCCCCCCCCCCCTTTTATTAAACAAGAACTCTGAATCGAATCTCCTTTGTTTAGCTTTTCTCCTGACCATTATCCATAACAACTTGTAACCAACATTCTAAACAAAGGCAAACATCCATAATCCATTTTTTGGGAATGTGGGCATAGCTTTCCAAGCTACTTCCTGCTGATTGGGGGTGCTGATAATCTTATGAGGACCTAAAGAAAATTTAGGTTTTGATCAAGTCCTGACTGGAGTATCCTGTGAGGCTTGATCATCTCAGGCGGCAGTCTTGAACCTGCTATGGATGTAAACTCAGACATCAAGGGCATCCGCTCCTATCAGAGATTTCTCAGGGGGTCTTCCTTGGTCAAACCTGATTTCTTAAAGCAGAATGAATCCACAGTTTCTCATTTCCTGTGGAAACAAAGGCAAAACCTCTTCTCCAAAGTAACATATCTTTTGACTTCAATTTTGAAGTCAAGGCATTTTCAAAATATATATGTCTGATTAATCCAGCAGAATTTATATTCAAATGTCTTTTAGCAGCTTTTGCTCCTTCCTCAGCCGTCCAACAATTTAAAGGCAACACAATAACATACAGTATCCAGACTGTGTATTTTTCATTTTTATGTGGCTCTATTTTCACCTCTGATTCTTTTATTTTTATTTTTAATTTTTGGTTTTTTGAGACAGGGTTTCTCTATGTATCTACAACTCTGTAGACCAGGTTGTCTTTGAACTCACAGAGATCCATCTATCTCGGCCTCTCAAGTGTTAGGATTAAAGATGTGTGCCACTACACCTTGAATTCACAGAGAACTGCCTGCCTCTGCCTTCCAAGTGTTGGGATTAAAGGTGTGTGCCACCACACCCAACTACTCTCTTTCTTTCTTTTTATTGTAAAGACTTTATCCTTTTCCCCCAAAGCCTACAAAATTTTTAAACACACGGCAAAATGTTTAGAGGTTTTCTTCTTCTTTAAATCTATCTTTACTGTGTATTTCTCTTTTTCGGACTACATGTATCTTTAATTTGTTAAGCGACATGGCTAGGATTAAAATCATGGCTTTGATGGCTGGATCCAGCCTATTCCTTAGCTTTTTTCTGAGAGCTAGCCTCATGGCAAAAGTGCTGGCTGGAGCCACGTTTATTGCCACAACTCTATGACATTTCAAGGTTCCTGCCACCACCAAAAAGTATACAGTCAGTTTTTCATCAATACCATTTAAGTGTTCCATGGCGGGACATCTTAAAAGAGCCTCAAGGTTTTGCAGCTAAAGCCTCTTGCCTCTAGCAAGAAGAGCCTATCCAAGAAAGTGCTGCTATCAAGAAGCCATGCTTAACTCTATTCTTTTCTATCTAGAATAACTTCCCAAGCTTTCTAGGCTTTTAAGTGGCTTTGGTCAGCCCCCCCCCCACTTTGGGTGCCATTCTGTTGACTGGGGTTTCTGTGCTGCCTGGTTCACCACAGTCGCTAAGTCTCCAAGAAATCACACAGAGATCTACATTAATTATAAACTGATTGGTCTAGTATCTCAGGCTTCTTATTAACTCTTATAACTTATATTAGCCCATATTTTTGTCTTTGTTAGCTACGTGGCTTGGTACCTTTTTTGGCAATGCAGTTACAAGTTACATCTTGTTTGCTCTGTGTCTGGCTTCCTCTCTGTCTGGGTGATGACTGCAGACTGAAACTCCTCTCTTCCCAGAATTCTTGTTGCCCTGCCTCTACTTCCTGCCTGGTTGCCCACCTATACCTTCTGCCTGGCTACAGGCCAATCAGCATTTATTTAAAATAGAAGTGACAAGGTACAGACCATTGTCCCACAGCAAAATCTAAAATAAGAAACAGCCCTTCATGAAATAAATACATTACATTTTATATATATATATATATAGTAAATATATAATTATAATAAATACACATGTTAGTAAGAGTGGGTTCAAACAGAACCCAGTTATACAAATAACGCAGTACATTCCCCAAGTTTATCAGGCCAACTCTCAACAAGATACATTCTTCATGAGAAGTACATTACTCTCTGGTAAAAGTCAAGCATGGAAGAAAATAAAAGCCAGAGCGAATATATGAATAATTTCTGGTTCTTAACATTTTCTGTCTTGTCTTTTTAAAGAAAACCAGATCTTTCCTAGAGTTCATAAAGGCAACCATTTCCAATCCAAATGATTTAATGAAATCAAGAATTTGACATCTTGTTCACATAAAGACCCACAAATACCAAAGAGGTCTTGCAGTGCCAGAGGCTGCATGGAATTTAAAATGAATCCTCCTCAAGAGATATGCAGTAACAACAATTTTAGGTCACAACCAGAAAATGCATGCTAACTATGAACGAATACAAAGATCAATTCCCAATTCCAAGTCGAAGAGGCAGAAAGAAAGAGAAAGGAGGGGGATCATCAGATGTTGCATGCTTTGATTTATTTTTAAACGAGGAAGGAGCTAAGATACTGCTTTGCAGTTTATCTCTCTACAGCTTTCAAACCAGGAAACAAGAAATTGCAGCTGTGTGTGTACACCATCAACAAAGTAGATTCCAGAAGGGTTGTTGTTTGAATAGCCCAATGGCCCATCACTGTTCTGTGAGTGCAGATGATGGCATTCTAACACCAAGGTCCCGATGCCACAGATCCTAAAGCCTCGGGCAGGTGGTAGCTGTGCTAACACAAGTGTCTCGCAGACACTCACTGGAGCTTCTAGATTACGCCACTGGCTTCACTCTGCTGTATGGTTTCGCAGCTGCCTTAACACCTATCTTCCACCACAGAGACTCCTTGAGAAGCAACATGGGAAGCTGCTTGGAAAGAGGGTTTGGGAAAGTCTCTCAGTGCAGCCGTCTCGCTCACAGCTGCTCATCTTTGATGAGCTGAAGTCCCTGGAGCAGAGAGAATGTGAGACATTGTCAGGTCCAGGCAACATGTGGGCATCTCAGAACCTAGAGTGTCACCAGCTCTGTTGTGCAAACAGCCTTCCCTCATGCTGCTGAATTAGGTACACTCCCTGCATGTTATACCTTCATCTCCATCTCAGGCCTGGGCTCTCCCCTTTGCACCACCAGTATCAGATGGAGGATCCAGAAGTACAGCAATACTCTTTGTGGGTTTTTACTTGCCTGGTTTCATTTGCCTGTAGCTCAAATGCATTATTTGTCTGCATTGTTTCAAGAGTGAGAGACCACACTCGCATAATATTTCTTCAAGAGTCATGACTGTTCTGTCTTAGCTATTATTATTGATCTCTTTACAATCTATATAGGATTTGGTACTCTTGGAAACTGCAGATGCCCACTAGAGTTTTGGAATGTGCTTCCAGAAATAAGGAGGACGAGGGTAATTTTGGTGTCATTTCAGTCTGAAACAGGCCTCTTCTCCAACACTTAGCATAATGCCAAGCACAAATTAGGACACATAAATGCTTATGCAACTGATGGCTGTTTCCCTAGAGACAAGGCCCTAAGCTCTACCTCCCTACACACTTTCTCCTCACAGCAATATAATTAATCAGACCTCCAGGAGCTGCTAGTGACTCCTTCTACTGGAGCCATTTACTTCTTCACTCCCTATTAAAGTCTTAGAACAAAGGCACTGTCCACTTTCTCTGCACCTGCCAGAACTGAGGATGGGAGAGGTTAAGCAACTTGCCTGGGGCTGTTGCTTAAGGAAGTGAGCAGTAGACCCTGGAGCCTGAAGACTAGCAGGCTCATCCCCACCCCCACTCCCCCACCAAGGGCCCTAACTTACACTAACCCTTCCTTCAGGAGGAAGGCCCTGGGGCATGAAGAAGACATATCATCCTTTTTCTGCAGCGGGTACCTTCACTGGGAAGCAAGTGGCACAAAGCCAAACCCACAGAATAACAATAAGGTGCTGCAGTGTCCTGATGGGTAAAGGATGCTTCCCTAAGATCCTCCTCAGATGCCTGGATCCCCAGGCAACACTGAAACCTGGCTGTACAGATGTGCCTATGCTCTAACCTACAGATGAGCTGCAGTGAGACAGTAACAATGACTAGCGAGAGAACAATCAGAATAAATAGATAATGCAATGAAGATAGAAATAGCATCGTCTTTCATAACATACTGTAATAAAGTTACAGAAATATCATCTTCTGAATATTTTACTGTACTATAGTGTTTTGTGGGCTGTGGGTAAATGAAAGCATGTGAAGTAAAACTAGCTCAAAGATATCTTGCCTTCTGTTCTTGTCCCCACCTCTCTTCTCTCCTTCCCTTCTCTGTGCCTTCTCTACCTTTCCCTTCCCCTCCCTTCTTGTCCTCTTCCTTTTCCTTCTCTTTCCTTCCTCCCTCTCCCCTCCTTTCCCCTCCTTATGCCTTCTCCCTTTCGTTCTTGTTTTATGAAACACTGTGAGTTACAACATCAGGTTGGCGCCAGGTCCCAGCACTAAAGGCTAAGAACTTGTCCCTGCCACTAAATCAGAGTCCAGTGGGAAAGAGCAGAGGGCCCCACAGCATTAACCATTTAACCTAAATAAATAAGATCCCATGGGAGCATCTGGTAAACCTCAATGCAGATAAATGCTGCACTGGAAAAAAATGCCAGAGGCCTGGAGGATTGGGAAAAGAATGTTTGAGCCTAAGTCAAGATTGACTCCTGGCTCCCAAGGCTGAAGACAGTCAGTGAGACTGTTGCAACTCACAGGACAAAGGATAAATATCTATTCCTAAGGGATGTGGGGAAAAATTCTTGAAACTACTAGGTTTCAAGAGAACCACATTAGGCTTCCCAGAGAGGAAGGAGTGAAGAAGCAGATAAGTGGAGGGCAGAGATGTCATCATTCTTTCGGGTGGAATTCTTTAGGGCAAATTAAAGATTCTGTCGTAGTCTGCCTTGTGTTCTGTGCAAGGGTTATATTTTAAGAAAGGCCATATGGTATGTATAGAGTGAATGCATCAGCAGAATTGGGGAAGCTGGGAGCAACCAACCCCAACCAGGGGTCACACTGAAGCCTGGGAAACCCTCATGCGAACAAAGTAGAACACCCCATTTTCATGTCCCCTTCTTGCTAGGAGTAGGATGTCACCCTGCAAGGTCTTAGAAGTCCGAAAGCCTAGGAGTGAAGCCAGATGGAAGGAATAACTCTGGGCAGGTTCTAAACCTTCTGAAAGTCTAACCTTCTTATGCACAATGCAAACTGCCATAGAACCCCTTCTGCGGGTTGCTCTGGGTAACCACATGAGATGTACCTGGCAACATGCTCATCACCCCATGGCAGGTTTAGCTCCTCTCCCTGGTGGTAGTAGTGGCAGTGATGGCAAAGATGATGGTGGTGGTGGTGGTGCCAGAAGTGGTGGTGATGGTGAAGGTTGTGGTGATGGTGATGGTGGAGGTGGTGGTGTTATTGGTGATGGTGGAGGTGGTGGTGTTATTGGTGATGGTGGTGGTGCCGTTGCTGCTGGTAGTAGAGGTTGTAATGTTGGTGATGATGGTGATGGTGGTACTGGTGGTGGTGGTGGTGATGCTGCTGCTGGTAGTGATTATAATGGTGGTGCTGGTGGTGATGCTGCTGCTGGTAGTGATTATAATGGTGGTGCTGGTGGTAGTGGTGCTGGTAGTAATGGTTGTAATGTTGGTGGTGGTACTGGTGGTGATGGTGGTACTGGTGGTGCTGGTGGTTATAATGGTGGTGGTGGTGGTACTGGTGATGGTGGTGGTAG
>JAQHUG010000204.1:1089334-1112604 GCA_028555095.1 Dicrostonyx torquatus
TAAGCAGCACCCCCTCCACGACCTCTGCATCAGCTCCTGCCTCTAGGTTCCTGCCCTGCTTGAGTTCCTGTCCTGACTCCCTTCAGTGATGGACTATGAATGTGGAAGTGTAAGCCAAAAACCCTTTCCTCCCCAACTTCCTCTTAGTCATAGTTTCTCATCACAGCAACAGTTACCCTAATTAAGACACTCTCTAATTTGTTTTTCTCTTCCCTTTTTTTCAGCATTATTAGCCCACAACATTTATCCAGAACCTAGTATGTGCCAGATATCACCACAGGGCAATGTAGAGATAAAGGAGGACGCTTTTCTGCCTTGTGGCAATTCACCACGTATGGTGTGGCTTGTACACAGAAGACTGAAATAGGGTCAGCTTTAGAGCAGAGAAGAATTTAAAGGAAGGAAGCAGGGGCTGGGAGACGGCTTAGTCGGTAAAATGCTCATTCGGCAAGCGTAAAAATCTGGGTTTAATCATCAGAAACCATGTAAAGGAATCATGCTTGATGGTGTATGCTTCTAATCTCAGCCCTGAAAAGGTGGGACAGGTGGATCTCTGAAGTTCCTTAGCCAGCCAGCTTTGCCTACTTGGTGAGTTCCATGGCAGTGGGAGACCCTGACCCAGCACCCAAAGAACAATAATCAAGGTGCGCATACATATATACATGCATGCATACATAGAAACATACATACATACATGTACACCCATATAAACATACACACATACGAGCCACAGCAACAAAATGAAGCGAAGGAGTAAGTGTTAGCTGCCCTGTGGGGTCAGAGAAGCCCCAGGACATAGCTCAGGGGGTATTCAGTTCTTGCGGAGCTAGGTCGCTTTCCTGTCCTACCTAGTCTCTACTCCACACAGGTAACCACCATCTCTTAGGGTGTATGCTTTGCTCTTTGTCTATTTTAATGTCACCTAATAGTTAGACATATTAATAAGGGGCAGTGTGAGACCGGTACAATTATGTAGAAACCAAATCAAAACAACCACTGTCACTTCAAACATTCATTGTTTCCTTGAGATGGAGAGCATTGGAGATCCTTCTGACTTGTTTGGACATGTAGCACATATGCCTACAACCACCCTCCTGCACAATGGGGTACAGAACTTAGTCCCCCTATCTGATTGTGACTTCTTAGCCTATCACCATCCTCTCCACACCCCTCTCTCTTCTCATCGCCCCCATTCTCTGGAAACTACCGCACCATGCTCCTTCTGTAAGGTAAACTCGAGGCTCCACATGTTAGTGAAATCATGCAGTGTTTGTCGTCTGTGTTCAGCCTCCTTCACTTAAGGGACAAGGTGGGCATGTCATTCTCATTTCCCTTCTGCTCTGTGATTAAACACCCTGGCCACAAGCAGCTTAGGGTAAGAAAGGGTTTGTTTCAGCTTGTGCTTCCAGGTGACAGTTCATCCCTGCGGAGAATATGAGGCATGAACTTAAGCAACCCGTCATGTCCCATCTGCAGCCAACAGCAGAGAGAAACAGATGCTCCCATACTGCCAACTTCCTTGTATCTGTCTTGCTCCTATTCTATAGAATCTAGGCTCCTCTGTCTAGGGAATGGTGCCACCCACCATGAACTAAGTTTTCCTGCATCAATTAACAGCCAAGAATCCTTCATAGGCATTGCCCACAGACCAGTCTGATAAAGGCAATTACTTGGTTGAGACTCTCTTCCCCGGTGATCCTAGGTTGTGTCAAGTTGAGTTAAATTCCACTTGCACGCGTGTGCAGTGGAATGCTACACAGATATACAAAGAAAGGAGAGCATTTGTTTGAGAAATGTCTCAGTTTTGATATTCATTTAAATCTTTAAAAAAAAACACCCTGCTATTTTCAACAGCATGAGAGCCCACTCACTTCCTAGCAGAAGTCAGTCATTCAAGGACAGTCAGAGAAACAAAGGCAGAGAGTAAAGTTGATGGGGCCGCTGAGCCCTACTGGAGCTTTTGAAAAGTCTTATTGGTGTGCATTCATTATACAAAGTGATGAGTCTAATGTGCCTTTTCATTCAAGTATATCCTAGACTTCAACTGTTCCTAGCATCTCAAGGGCCACTCTACCCTCTCTTCCCGCTCCCACTCATCCTTCTCAAAAGTCTAATTGTCCCTGAAATTCTGTAAAAGGGTTTCTGTTATTTTTTTCTTTTCTAACTGCTGGTGGCATGTCACACTCAATCCGGACACCAGTGTCTTTATTTCTACCTTCCTTGGCTAGCCAAACAGGCATCTGGCAAGCCCACTGCACCAGCACATGCCAATGTAGTGCTCACAGACTTTATTACAGGACAGGCAGCAGCAGCAACCTCAGCCCACCCTCACCCGCTTTCCAGCCCAGAGAGGGGACAGGGGAGGCTCATGGCCCAGCAAGGGGTATGCTGAAAAGGGGAGCAGTTCAGAATCCATCAGCAGAACTGATGGGGGCAGGCCTAGGGACACAAGCTATATACAGGAACTGGAGCTTCTGTCTCCAGACCCTCCCGTGGGAGGGTGCCAGGCAGGACATGGCTTTTATAGTCCTCTGCCCAGCTGTTTTCAGAAATGAATGCATCAATGACTTCCTTCATGGCCAAGTTGGGGAAGAGCTGTTCCTAGGTCAGAGAGCTCTGGGTCACAGGGTCAAAGTAGCCCACACACTGCAGGTGCTCCTCAATGTCCTTGCGGTAGTAAGTGATACCACTGGGTGTGATGAAGGGCTCCCGCATCAGCTCAAAGCTGATGCACAAGTAGTCAAGGATATCTTGCTTCTTTCTCTTCTCGTCCACCTGAGAGAAGAGCTCATCCATGTCTGCCATGTATTTATCGTGCTTGGCCTCAATGCAGGCCTGCTGGGCCCAGACGTGGCCATCATCCTCATCACCCTCATGGTTCGGCTGACACTCTTCCAGTTCCCTCTCTCGCTCAGCAGCAATGAGCCTGGTGAGATAAGAGTGCAGCTCACTCTTCTGGTGAATGCGCCATTCCCCATACTGTTCCAGCGCTTCTTAGCAATGTGAACGGCACTGGGGATGTCATCTCCAAAGTTGAGTTGCTGCTTAATGTCATTGTACTCTTACTGGTATTGACCTGATATTTGTATATAAGATGTTGAGAAAAGTTGGTATTGACCAATAATGCCAAGAATCATGGTACTGACCTAAAGAGATTTGGAAAAGAATTATGGTACTGACAAAGATATTTTAAGAATTATGATATTGACCTGTCAGTTGCTGAGAAAAGTTTGACACACCCTGTAAATGTTGGGAGTTAATGCATATGTTAAAGAATTTTATATTTTGATGCAATGTAAAAGATTTAAGAGGTGCTCTAAACTAGCTGAAGAAGCACTTTCAACTCAGGTGATTCTCTTCTCCTTTAAATAGATTATAGCCTTTGGGAGCATGATTATTCATAAAGCATTATAATTTATCTTGACAAGAAAACATGGCTCCAAGATACAGAGCCCAAAAAGTATCTCTCTCCATTAATCTCTTTTCTTCATAGAGATCAGCAGTCAACGACGGGTTTGAAGCTTCTTATCCCAGATGCCTTAGACAGGAGCTTGCATATATGAATGCTTGTTCCAAAGATGGGAAAATTTGGGTAAATGAAGAGTTCATTGCCCAAGCCAGGCATGATCATCTGTCCTGTTGCAGAAGCACAGGTTTTATTAAAATTAATAAGAGAGTGGATTGTAGGCCCATATTTCTATATGGTTTGGCAGCCAGGCTCTAAAGTCATAGGCCCCACCTGAGGTGGTCACATAGCCTTCCAGACAGGCTGTAACTGCCCTAACAAAGGGTCAGGATATTGTTTTGCTCCTTTCTTTGTAATTTGGAGGATGCCTGATAGAGATGCTGATTGAAGCCTACATGACAGCTAGCATATAGAGCACACAGGTAGTTGTGGATATAGAGCACACAGGTAGTTGTGGATTTGACTAAAAGCCATTCACCTGATTACCTAGGAGACAGAATGCTAATGTATTTACCCCTCAATTTATGTTTTGGTTTAAAAGCTGCTTGGATAATAAACGAGGAGGAATTCTTTAAGATGTAAACTCAAGATATCATGAGGGACCATGGAGAATCTCCCTCCTGATAAAGCCATGTGAGTTGTGTCTTAATTCCAGCACCTCCATGCTGGTCCAGAGAGAGAGAGTTTATGTTGGGGTCTAGTCCAGAGAAATAACTAAGGGTCCCGGCTGCCCGGACCCCGACAGGTCGGAAGTACACTAGATCAGAGGAACAGATGGCAAGACCCCTCACTCCAAGTTCAAAGACTTAAGGACCAGAAGTCAATAGTGTATGCTTCAATTCAAGGACAAGAGAAGCTGAATATCCACCTCAAGGAGGGAAGGAAGGAGGGAGGGCAAGATGACACCAAGGAGTGGGGCATCTGGTACTTAGTCTACAGATTTAAATGCTAATCTCTTCTGAAAATATTCCTTTAGATACACTTACATCTTAGCCAGGTATCTGTGAACTCAAGCTCCAGTTAAGTCGATGCCCCAAACAAACCCTTCAAGCAGTTTTAATAACCATGGGGCTTTGCATTGAACAATTCCAGTTCCCGGGAGTACAGTGGGAATTTAGATGCACTATGTCTCTCTGGGAGAGAAGGATCTGTGTCAAATGGGGGACAGGAGTGGTGATGAGGGGATCTGCCTAGAGACAAAATCCAGCCAGGCCAGATGGACCAAGGATAACAACTCACAACAACTTCTAGGGAAAATAACAGTAAGGGCTGGGGAGAGGGCTCAGTGGATGAAGGATGCTGGTGGCCCGCGTTTAATCCCTGAGAACACATGAAAGAGGTAGAGGCCCAACTGCCACAGTCCCCTTCCTCTACATGACACTTTAGCACATGGATGCTTACACACACACAAATACAACATTCATACACACCACACACCATGTACACAGTACACACACACCATATAGACTCACCACACACATACACACAAATACACACACCACACACACCCCATAGCATACACATACATACACATCACACACACACACCATAACATAAACAGACATACATACCAATACATCCATACTCTCCCTCCTTCCCTCCCTTCCACTCTATCTATCTATCTATCTATCTATCTATCTATCTATTTATCTATCTATCTATCTACCTTTCTTTATCTATCTATCTATCTATTCCTATCATCTATCTTTCTATCATCTATTTATCTTTCTATTTTTCTTTCTTTCTATCATCTATCTATCTATCTTTCTATCATCTATCTATCTTTCAATCATCTATCTATCTATCTTCTCCTTTCCCTCCCTTCCATTCTATCTATCTATCTATCATCTTTCTATCTTTCTTTCTTTCTATCTATCTATCTATCTATCTATCTATCTATCTATCTATCCATCCATCTACCTATCTATCTCAGAAGCTGCTGTAGGCCAGAGTCTAGGCTGTGACTTTGTGTTTGTCTTGCTTCAGTTCTAAAGGCAGCTTTTCAGGTAGATGCTTATACACAAGGATTGAGGCTGAGGGTGGCTATCAAGTGATAAAAGTTAGATTCAAACTCACAGCACCAATATTCTCTTCTTCTGGAGAAGTGGGACAACATTTCTTTCAAGCAAATAATAATAATAGTGAAATGGAAATTCAACATTGTCCTACATTTGCACTGAACTGACTTAAAAGATTGGGATGAAAAGCTCCCTTTTGAGTTGATCTTGTCAAGACTCTTAACTAACAGGTCTAGTCTGCATCGCAGCTGTGAAGTCTGAAGAGGCGAGGTGCACATCCAGGACCCGGTGGGATGCCTCCATCTCCACATTGTGCCTTCCAGGATGGGAGGAGCTGGCAGCACACCCTGCTAACCAAACCCTTCCAGACAGTCCAATCTCTCAGGGCCAGCAAAGACCAAGCTCTCTCTGGCCAGGAGCTCCATGACTGACCTTGAGCTTGCCCTGTTTTGGTGGGGGGAACTTACTCCATATGCTCTAGTTCCTCTCTGTGAGCTAGTCAATTGAAGCTTGCAGGAAGAGCAAAGGCAGCCAAGCCTCTGATCCGGGCTGAAGAATGACTCCACATTTGTTCCCACGCCGCACATAGTTACCAAGGAAAAACAAGCACAAGAGAGCGGCTGCTCAGTCGGCTCCAGGGGAAGGGCCTGCTTCTCTCTTGGACCTTTCCTGCTGCATCAGATTTTACTCCAGTGTTGTTGTTCTATGGTTTGTTTGGTTGGTTTTGCTTTTGCAGTTTCTTTGATTTGCTTTGTTTGCATTTGGAGTGCAACTTCTATGCAAGCATGTTTTAAAACGAATTTGATTTTATAACATTAGAATGCAAACATAGTCATTGAGGGAAAACCATTGAAAAGAGAAAAAGAGAAAATCCTACTGCTTAAAGATTATCTTGACATGTCTATATCCACAGATCTCCCATGAGTGCATTTGACACTACTGAACTGTCTACTTTCAAATGGCAAAGAAGCTACAGCTTACGTTATGTGTTTTCCAGCCATAATTCAAATACTCAAATATTCACCCTCATGTTCTTGTCCCTTCTTAAAAAAATAGATGTGCTTCAAATTCTGCAAATATCAGTTTTACCCTAAAGAAGCAGATTGTTTGTTCCTTCAGAAAGATCTCCTGGATGCTAGGAGGATGGCTTAGTTAAGAGAGTGCAGCTAGCTAAACATGAGTTCAGTGCCCAGGATGCACATGAAAGGCCCGATGTGGTTGCTCACATTCACCATCCTAATGCTGGGGAGGTAGAGACAGGTGCTTCCCTGGTGTTTGCTGGCCAGTCAGCCTACCCTAAGGAGCAAATTCCAGGCCGATGAGAGACCCTGCTGCAAAAATCAAGACGGATGGCACCTGAGGAAAGACATCTGAGACTGACATTTTGAATCCACCCTTGCAAGCACAACTGCACACACAGGAACACACATGCACACATACACACATACATGCACATAGTAGAAGCATACCAGAGCAAGCACTTCAGAAAAGAAAGCCAAGCAATTCATTTTCACATGCAACGATTCTGTCATGTATTTGGCTAATGATCAACAAGAGTCATATGGTACAAAATATTTGCATGATTATACCCAATCTCAGTAGAAGGAATACTATTTTAAGAAACCCTGGCTTTACATATTTTATTTTAAAAATTGTGTCTGTGTCTGTGTGTGTGTGTGTGTGTGTGTGCACATGAGCACACATGTGATTGGAAGTCAAAGGACAACTTGTGGAAATCACTTCTCTCCCATCGTATAGGTTTCAATGATCAAAGTCAGGTCCTCATGTTGGCTGCAAGCACCCTTAGTGGCTGAGCCATCTCAACGACCTGATTTTGCAAATTATACAAATGAAGTCATGTTGAAGAATTTCAGTTCTTTGTGGAATCCAAGCACCATTTTACTGCAAGAACTTGTTCGCCAATGATATAGTGAGGGAGTTAGGAGAATGATGCCATCTCTATGACAACTCCCCCCAGAGCAACATCAGCACCAGCACTCACTCCTTCCACAGTAACACCCCAGCAGACTCTCCATGGAAAGCAGAAGCTTCCTTCCAAAAGGCCATGATCTTCAGAACTTCCCTCAGTGGAGACTCTTCTTCCCTTTGTTTCATTGTTAAGGAAGAACCGAGAACATTCCACAGTGTGAGACAATAAGGCATAACAAAGGCCCTACGACTTGCCACTTGTTTTACTATTTGGAAGTGCTCTTTCAGGCATTTTAATGTCTTTATCTCTATCAAATAAGCACATTTCAGTTTAGTTGGGTCACTTGTTTTCCAGTTATTATTTTAGCTACTTTTACTAGAGTGGGAAAAACAATGACATATTACCTCCTCCATATCACAGAATTTTTTTCTTTTTCTATTTAGTCAGAAACCTCAGAGCAAGATGTGAAATATTTATAAGCCACTTTTAATCTTTGTGAGGTCTTAGATTCTGTATGATGTAATATCAAACATCACTATGAGAACCGTAGACATTTGCCCTCACGGTCAGATTAACACAAGTTTGTAAATGTCCTATCAATGATGCTAGTTTAATATTTAACAAGCAAATACTATAGATATAATAAACAGATGGGAAAGGACCATTACTAAAAATATAAGCAAAGAACTTGAGAGGTGTCCGAGTGAGGAAGAGCATTTATTGTAGAAGCAAAATTCCTTAGTTCAAATTCCCAGCATAGCCATAAAAAGCTGGATGTAGCCTCGCTTGTGTCTGGGACCCCAGAGCTGTAGGGAGCAGAGACAGGAGGGTGCCTGGCCTTGCTGGCTGCTAGCCTAGTCTAACTTCGGGTTCAGTGAGCGACCCTGTCTCACAGTAGTAAGTAAAGAGTGGTAGACACACCCTGCCACAAGTGCATCACACGTACATAGAGGAATCAAGGGACAGAATTCTTCATGAGTGATACTTTGAATGGTCTTAGGTCTTCAAACTGGAAATTGTTGCCAGCGGGTGGGAATGAGTGGCCTGTGAATGTGACCCTGCCAGTCCTTTGGGCTGGGAACATAGATTTTCCCTCCATTATGGGAGCGTCAGACAATGACTATCTAACATATGTTATTAAATCTTAATCCTTCATTTTCAAGTATTTTAATAGGTTTCATTATATTTACATAAAAAACCAGAGATCATTATGGAGAATTCTTGTAAATGCCCCCCACCAGTTTCTTCATTATTATCTTTAACCATTACTTATTCACTATAACTAATAAACCAATAGTGAACTATTATTTTAGCTACATTAATTCTTCTTAAACAAAAATTGAATAGAAAAATAAAGTCATTTCTGCCTGTATTGTAATAGGTCTCCACCTTACTGCTGATATAATACATGAAAACTACAACTCCCAGAGTGCACTGCTGATAAAACCCTCTGGCTCCTTCCTTGACCTTCCAACCAACATCTGCAGTTTCTCTTACTTTTTTTGCCACCTCCTCACCTCCTTCTCCAACCACTCCAGTGTTCTTGGAATGTTTCTTCTTGGCCTGAACATAGGCTAGGAGTTGGCTGGAAGCAGGTGGGATGGGAACAAGATCCTAAATTTTCTGTCTGCCTTGTTTTGCCATCGTTCTGAGTCTGGGTCTCTCAGCCAAGAAACATTTGTTCGGGAGGTACTGAGCACCCCATCCCTGTTTGTGTGATCCAGTTCTGGGTCTTCCATGGATCAGAGTGCATGGATTGCTTTCAGCCATACTCCATCTGCTATATAATTAGTGTCACTTGCCTAGCATTCTGGCACTGAGTTGACAGTCCTCATTTGTAAATGGTTTTGCTGTGACTTTGTGGTCGTCTCGGGGAGGTGTTGGGAAACGCTGTCTGGAGGCTGCTAGCCAGGCATTGCTTAGTACCAGAAGGCTCTTTGGCTTACCGTGGAAATTCCCCAGCTAGCTCTGTTGGAGATGAAGAAAGCCTAATGAGATAGAGGAGCTGGGCTGCTGGCAAGACAACGCGGCCAGAATAAATGTGTTACAAGAAACAAAACAGATGCAAGGTGGCCAAAATGACACCACACAAAATTAACCCTTTGCCCACTGGAGGAAAGGTCACCTTTTTCGTTTTGCTGTAAGGGGCGAGAACATGCCGCACAGGACCACGGGACACCTCAGCCAGGGGGAGTGGCAGGCTTCTCAGAGTCTGGATCTGTTTTGGGTGACTCCAAGAAGGTGCTACCCCAGTGTGAACTCATTCTAGAGTGAGTTTTGCATAGAAGAGAGGGCAGTTTGTTGTCCTGAAGAAGGTAAGAACAAGCTGTGGATGAGAACTGGAAGTAACACATGTTCTGTGATGTTTTGTGCACCGAGAGTCACAGGTAGGATGAAGTAGTTCTGTTATCGTTTTAGCTCGCAAGGCAGTGGAGACTTTCTCCACACTGCTCAAGACACCACACTCCTCCGCTATAGGTTTGGGAGGGAACAATATTGATCTGAACTAGATGCCTCCTTGCTGAGGAATCAATCTGGGTCTCAGAAGAAGCCACAGAAGCTGCCAATGGAGAAAAGCAGTCAATAGTCTATTCAAGTGTAACATCAATGACCCACAACAGTAACCAGAATGACACAATAGTCTAAAATGAACGATAGTGTCACTTATAGCCTCGTGGTAAACAACAGTCACCCACGGACTTACGGCCTGACCGATAGCAGGGAATTCAGGCTGGGCGCTGTAAATTTAGCCAACTCCCTGTAGCTGGTGAGACCATGGTACTTAGAGGAGAACTACGATTGCCACTCCCTCAAAGTGGTGCAGTCTGTAACTATGGGCTAAACACCCACCCTTCTACAGCAAAGTGTGGTTCTTGCTCCTCATCAGAGGAACTTCTTTTCGTAGTGGAGATCATTACAGAAAGCTGCAACTGGTTAAATCACAGAAAAGAGCTGGCTGTGGGGTGCCCTCAACCAATTACTACAGTTACAGCACAGCCCCTATGTTTAAGGTGCACGGAACATCGCAGCAGAGGGGGCAGAAAGACTGTAGGAGCCAGGGGATAGGACCATCTGCTGTGAAGCAGTGTCTTCTAGAAGAAGGGGAAGAGAAAAAGGAGAAGAGAAGGGAGAGCAGAAGAAGAAGGTGGAGGAGGAAGAGGAGGAAAAGTAGAAGACACAAAGTAGGAGGGAGTGTGTGTCTGGGGGCGTGAGAGAGGAGACTGGAATGAAAATAAACAAGATATGCTGCTTGATATTCTCTAAGAATTAATAAAACTATTACATTTTTATTGTAAGCAAATAAGCATACAATAACTAGTTTTCACCAGAAAGTTCTGCATTCTGCGTGTGATGGTGTTGAAAGACAAGAGTATTGGCAGAGTCCAGCTGAATTGGGGAGCTGTTTCATGTCTGTACAGGACTGAGCTCTGGAGGGAAGCCCTCCTATCTACTTGTACAAATGCAAGTTAAAAACATCTGGAAGAACGGAAACTTCTGGAAATGCGAAGACTAATGGCTTGCAGGTCCTTCTTCACACTTTTCCAGCTTCCCGTTTTTCGTTGCTGGATAGCCTTCACTTTTTTGATTTCCAACTTTTCTCTTGGTGGGAGGTTGAAACCTTCTAACACTAAACAATAAAGTCACAGGGACCTCCTCAAATGTAGCGGGTCCATTCCTGTAAACTCAGCACTGCACGGCAGTCCCACTGACAGCCAGGTGTGCCCCAGGTCAATGTCACTTAACCTCCAAACTGAATAAACCTCATCATAACCTTCCACGTGAAGCATGGTCACTAGGGGTTGAGGAGGACAAAGGGGTTTTCTGTTACTCTCATTTGTTGGAAAAAGTCCTTTGCTTATTGATTCCAACATCACACACACACACACACACACACACACACACACACACACACACACACACACACTTTCTCCCATCTCAGTGTCTCAGAGCCCAAGATGCTAGTTTCTAGAAAGAATCATTCCTGTTCCCTGAAAGCATCATCCCCCTTCCAGGCTCACAAATGCCAGACTCCCTGTTGTGAGCGGAACATCTATTACACATAAGAGGAATTACCTAGAAATTAATTTGCTTCTTGATTACCTTGACTAATGGTCAATTTGCCTAAATATTTGTGCTTAGGCTTAGTTATTTTGAATCATTTTAGGAGCATATCTGCACTGATTTGGTTCTTATAATACTTTTGAAATCAATTACTTTAAGAGTCCATTGCTTTCTAGTTTTTCCGGAAATTGTTCACATAGTGTAGCTTTATGGACTTTGATTTTTGCAGGCCCAGAGAGCTGCTTTCCCTCAAATCTTAGGCTCTTGAAAGTGAACGTCTAACAAAACTGCTGTCACATTTGTGCCTATATTCTTGGAGATGTGTCCTTGATTTCAACCGTGTGCACCTGTGTACTTCATGGTTATTAATGAAATTAACACACATCCACAGTTCATTCTGTTTACAAAGTACTGACATTTTGACAAGAAGAATGACGATGTCAGTTGGATGGGCCAGAGTTGTTTTCAGCAGTGTACTTTTCTCCAGCCACCTGGTTGTTACAGTATTAGTGGGTTCTGCTGGCTGAGGAGATGGCTCCTTGGGTAAGCACTTGCCGTGCAAATATGAGGACCAGAGTTCAGATCTCTGGAACCCATTTAGATGCCGGGGTGTCATGGCCAGTCTGGCTGCAATTCCAGTCTCGGAAAATGGGGGCAATCCCCAGAAAGAGCTGTCTAGATGAGCCACATTGGTAAGTTCAGGGTGTGGTAGAGAGACCCTGCTTCTTTAAATAAGGGAGAAGAGTGACCATGGAGAACCCCCAACATCAACTTCAGGCCTCCAAATGCACATGTACCCTCATACAGAGCTGTGTGCCTACACACATGCAAACATGCATGCACCGCACACACAAAGTGGAAAAAAGAAAAATAATAATAATAACAGCAACAATAGACCCTGAAATGCAAGACATATTTACCAAGTGTGTGTGTGTGTGTGTGTGTGTCTAGAAAAGTTTATGATGTCCTTCTGGTTTTCCTAGGCCCACCTTCCTTCATATATATATATGAATGGTTTTCCTATGCCCTTTTATATACTCATATGTGTATATACAGGCCCAACTTCCTTCTTTGCCTTACTTTCTTTCCAAGAACGGTTCCTACAGTAGTGTCTACCATTTCCACAGACTCTATTGTTGGTATATGCTTTCCTTGTGTGGTTTTCTAGTCCTTAAATTACTTACGTGCTATTATTAGGCTTTTTTGTTTTGTTTTTGCTGTTTGTCCAATTGTATTCACTATAACAACAAGCAGCACTCTTTCCACATGGCTGAATTTTGCTAAGTGCAAGTATTTAATAGCAAGAATATTTAGTTCACTTTCTTCCGAAATAAAAGCTTGAATGCTCCATATGAATCTGTAGTTACATTTTAATATAGCATTTTCATTAATTCTTTGAGAATTTCATATAGTCATATAATGAATTTTGATCATATTCAACTACTTTGAGCTCCACCCTCCCCCTCTTAACCTTGTCTTTTTTTTTTTTTTTTGGTTTTTCGAGACAGGGTTTCTCTGTATCTTTGGAACCTGTCCTGTAGACCAGGCTGACCTCAAACTCACAGAGGTCCACCTGCCTCTGCTTCCTGAGTGCTGGGATTAAAGGCGTGCACCACCACTGCCTGGCTCAAGTCTATTTTTTAAACAACCCACAAAGTCCAATTTGTGCTGCCCACATATTCATGGGTGTGGTACCATGCACAGGAGCAAAGGGTGCTTAACTTATCAGGGACCACTTTCTTAAATAAATATCTATCATATAATATATAACATGGAGAGACTACACACACATGCAAACACACACACACACACACATGCATATTCCCTCTCTCAGAGGCCATCAGATCTCAGTACCTCCTCAGTAGGAGTGGAAACTCATAAGCCTTTTTTGCTCCTTGCTGCCATATTGACTGGCTTGATCTTGTGTGGGTCTTGTAAAGACAACCATGGCTGCCATGCCTTCTTGACTGCGGTGGTCCTGTCATGTCAATAAGACCCTGTTTTGCTGTACTACTTCCCAACTTCTGGCTCTTAAAATTTCTTTGTCCCCTCTTCCTTTTAAGTCCCTGAGCCTTTGGGGAAGAAGGTGTGGTGTAGATGGTCCATTGGTGGCTGAGCACTCCACAGACATTCTCTATATTTTTGGCCAGTTGTGAGTTTCTGCTGTAATCACTGCTTACTGCACAATGGAACTTCTCAGCTAGGGTACGAGAGCTGAACTAATCTGTGTGTACAGTGATACAAATTTAGAGGGCAATCCAGCTAGCAAAATAACAGTAGTGGGTCCACCCTTTGGCCTATGAACTCGCAACCATGGGTTCTTGACCTGATTTGCAGTACCAAGCAAGAGTTCCATCTTGCAGAGTGGGCCCTCCTTCTGATCAAAAAGCAGCTGGTTACCTACATAACATTTGTGACACCATCACAGTGATACGACTCTTGCCAAAACAATCTTTATTATAGCTCACAGGGTTCACAACTGGGTAAGGCTAATGGCTACTCCTCACTCTCAACAACCTGCATAACACCTTCCAGAATAGGGAAGTTGGCCAAGAAGGAAGAAGCCTCCTGGTCAGAGTTCTTTTGTTTTCTCCGTTTTCTACCAGCAAAAGGTGTGATGCTCTCAGTAATAGAGCCTTAACATCAAGTTCTGCTGCACCCCTAAGAATAACAGCAGTGGCATAATTGTTTACAGTGGTCCCCAGGTCACCCCTAACTGACATACTCAAGGGGAATTATCTTGCACCTGGCACCTCTGCTTTCTGAGGGGAACATTGTCCCCTGTGTAGGGTAACTCTGGATACCCACATTTTTATTTTTCAAAATGCAAAGGGCTTCCTATACTAAGAAAATAAGATTTTGACTCTTTGGCTGTAAAAATGCCCTTGTGGAATACCAGATTTTCTTCAAGGGCATTATCACTGTATATTTGGTCTTTAAAGTCATAGCTATAATGATTGCAAAAAGTTGGGAGTGGTGGCAAGGTGTGTGTTGTGGGGGGCGGGGAGGGGAGGAGGCTTTCCATCACTGTCTTGCAGTCCAGGTACTGTTGAGTATCCCAGCCTAGACAGACACCCAATTCACTGTCATTTAAATAGCAGGGTTGTGGTTCCCCTAGATAGCAGAATTTGTGAGAACTCAGAACAAAGCAGTTTATTGATTGGTTGATTTCAGTTTAGCAGCGAAGGAACAGGTCTGGCTGTTCAGAGCACATCTGCTCTGATCTGGAGATAAAGGTTAATTAGACAAGAGCTTATCTTGGGCTCTGGGGATGCCAGTTGTGAAGCCAATACTGTTTACGGGATATGGACTCAGAGTCCCCAGATGCCCTGGAGTTAATACAAAGACTTCAGATGAAATGCCTGAGTCGTGAGAAAGACTCTGATGCTTTCGGACTTCAAATATCTGGACAATATGCAGCCCCATCCAGCTGAGAAAGCAATGCAAGTTTACTTGGGAGGACAGCCCCAAGTCACTTTGCATGGTCACGGATGCCCTTAATGCCTTTCATGCAGAAAGACTTAAGATCAATTCTAAAGGGAATAAAATAAGTCCAATATACAGAACTATATTTTATTCTTGATATTGAAGTGATTCTAGTGTAATACAAATGTGAAGGAGCTTATTAACAAGGTTCTAATTTTTAAAATGTCTTAAGTGTTTTCATTTTCTATGGCTATGTAAACAGGTTGCAACAAATCTGGCTTCATAAAACAATCCAAATGTATTCCCTCAGCACCAGATGCCATGGTGCTGCAATTCTTAGCAGTTGTGAGCCACACACCATGAGGGCTAGAGACCAGCTGTAGTTAACCCTCTTGCTGCTGAGCCCTCTCCAGTCCTCATGGGAACTTTTAAAAGGAGTTAAATAGTCTTGTAAATGTAGCTCCTTAGATTTACAAGTGATGTTCAAATAAATACTTGCCGACTGTTTAGGGACATAGGACACAAAGAGAACAGTGCTCCATGGCAGCTCCGACCCAGCTCATTGTCTCAGAGGAGCTGTTGTCACTGCCTTTTCCTCTTACTTAGCTCTGGAACCTGGATGATTTCGGTGAGTTTGTGATGTCCTTCTCATGTCATAAACAGTGCCTCCTTCCTGGGATTTCTGTGGCCTTTGTTTTATTTAAAACAGATGATTCTCTGCATTCCAAATAACCATCTCCTTAGTGGGAAAGCAGCACCTTTGCTATGGTGATGGAAAACATCTCATCAATCCCAAGCAAGCTTTCCATGGGCCTCAGTCATCAAGACCCCATGGTCACCTGAGGGCCAGTCTGCCAGTGATGGTATATGCAGTTGGGTCCAGGAACACTCCAACACTAATCATTGAGGAGCCATGTTTTGGCCATAACAAGTGAGGGCAGCAGAAACAAAGAAGGGATATTTGACAAATATCATAACTATTTTAGAGGGAAAACTGGGCCTAGAGGGAAAGCCCAGTAAGAGAATTTTCTGCCCTTATAGAGGACCAGAGATCTGTCCCCAGCACCCACACGGACAGCTCACAACCACCTGTAACTCCAGCCCCAGGGATCCAACACCCTCTTAGGATTTCCCAGGGCACACGTGCACGCACACACACACACACACACACACGCACGCACGCACGCACACATACAAGGGTAAATAAATCTTAGAGTGAGAAATCTGAAACTTAGAAGTTGCACAAGAATCCACACCCAAGGTTAGCTCCTGAGAATGTTCATGGTGAAGTCCAGTTCTGGGTCTTAATCTGTGTTCGCCCCTGGTGACCAAAGGATGCTGCTCCCTATAAGCCTGAGGACACATGCACACTCTCATATCAAAGGCCTCGGACATCTCACTAAGGGTTTAGACTTCGATTCTCAGTCTTAGACAAAGAAATATTAAACACTGCTAAGGAAGGTAATATGATTCGACCTATGTTTTAGATATATTTAAAAACAAAACAAAAAAATCTTAAATTTTTTTAGTATTACTTTTCAAGAAGAGGTTTTATATTTTGCTTTCTCTTATGACATAGGTTTTCCTGGTTTTGATTTGTTTTTGGTTGTTTGTTGTTTGTTTGGGGACAGGACTTTGTGTATCCTTGGCCCACCTTGGACTTTCTGTGTAGCTAAATATTACTTTGAGCATCCATCTCCCTTGCCTGCCTCTGTCCTCCAAGTGTAGGGATCACAGGTGTGAGTCACTGCACGCAGCTTGGTCTATTTTGTCTTAGTGTCTTTGCCTCCTTAGGGAGCGGTGGCATCCACCTAGAAGGAGAAATTCCTGCTCAGAAGGGTAGCCCTCTTCAGAACTTGACATCACTTCACAGAAAGTGACGCGTTCACTCCCGGTTTCTTCAACCATTCAACATTTCCCAGTTGGCTTGTTGAGATTTTAATCCTTACTGGAAATCAGGTCAACAGTGACTCCCGGAATGTCTCAGAAGACCAGTGCATCCTTTGACACATCATTCGTGCTTGTGGTATTGAGCCGAGACATCCAATGGGTTCAAGCTTGAAGGAGAAGCTCTTTTCTAACCCTTAACTAGAAGATGGAATCTGTTCATTTGCTGAGCACCTTCTCCACTCCACTTCCACAGAAGGGAGGTAGGAAAGTCTACATGGGAAGCTCCATCAGGATTCTGAAGTCACATCCCCTGTGTTTCAGCTTAGCATTGGCGAGATACCAGCTAAATGGTGTGCATATCCAGGAGTGCTCAAGAGGGTTTGTAGTGCTCTTGATGGCTGGGTCACACAATCACGGTGTGGGCTCTGACTTACATTTCCTGTGCTCTTAACATCCATTTGCTTATATAAAGTCTCGGGACTAACACTGCCTAGAATTTTGTGAGCTTAGTGATTATATATATATATATATATTATCATAGTATATCTAATATGAAATCTGAATGAAATTTATGCCCTGACAATGCTGAAGCATGCATGGACAGCCCGCATATGGTGATTCTGTTGAATTTGTCCATATTGGGTTTCAGGGTCTAAGTTGATGAGGATGACTGACAAGGTCTCTTCCTCAAGAGGGCATCAGATCTCATTAGAGGTGGTTGTGAGCCACCATGTGGTTGCTGGAAATTGAATTCAGAACCTTTGGAAGAGCAGGCAGTGCTCTTAACCCCTGAGCCATCTCTCCAACCCCCTTTATGATCATAATATATAATGTATTTAATACATAATGCATACAATATATTGTAATATACTTTATATACCCCTTGGCATGCTGCTGGACAATTGCCCGATTGATAAACACTAATTTTCATTATGAAATAGTTTTTATAGCCAAACATTCCCTCTTGAAATTCACACCATGTTCCAGCAGATCTGTTTTAGCAATTTGTTCTAAGAAAATGAACCGTGACAAGCATCTCCCATGGTAATGGAGCCTTCGAGCTTTGGGAATTGCTCTGTACTAAAACATAAGCGTTCTGGGATTCATTTCTTTTGTACATGAAGTTAAACAGAACTATGGAGGAAAGACAGGAGACTCCATCGACCCTTGTTTTCAATGAAGCCAGATGTCTAAGATGAAGCTCAAAATCCCCAGACAGACAGATCTGGTTGTCCCAGCCAGAAAATTTGGCTCAACAGAGGACATCTTATAACACTTGGTTTGGTCATTTTTATCGTGATTCTTTCCTGACCTAGATGCTCTTTTTACAGCTCTTCTGGCTAATTCTACGAAGTCTTTGGGACTGACTTACATGCCATGCTGAGGGAGTCTCTAAAACATCATCATGGCTGTCAAGCGCGTCCCTCCTGGGAATGGCTGGCGCTGAACATCCGAGTCTGAAGCTGAGCAGCAATTACCTTCCAGAGATAATGCTGAGATCTGGTCATCTGCATTATTTTCTTGTGAAAGCCTGTCAGGACTATTGATCTCTGTGTATAAGCCATATCTTCTCATTTCCCAGGAGGAGAGGAAGGTTGCAGGAAACTTCCTGCATGCCCAAACTCCTGTCTCACATAAGATATTCCATGTGTGCTCAATTCGGTCAGATGCTAATATGGCATCTACAGCTCATCATTCTGATGGCCTGAGGCGCTTCTCGGGGGCACTATTTCCATTACAAACATTTTCAAATCACTAGCCAAATGTCGCTTGATCCCAGAGGACCACTGCTTGGAGATACAGGATGGAGTGGGGTGAGTGAAAAAGGGGGTATACACTCTATTCGCTTGAACCTACAACTTCAAGCACATCCTGAGAACGTCTTTTTCCCCACCCCCACCCTCGTCTTCTACAGCTATTGTTTTTGAATGCAAGCATTCCCAACTCAGCCCAGGGATTTAGCCTAACTAGGTGACCCACAACCAGAGGAGGACATGGCTCACTGAAAAGATGCCCAGGGTATTTACTTTCTGAACAGATACATCATTTCCCAGGAGTATCTCCGCAATGGATACATGATGGCCACACATATCTCTGAGAATCTCTTTTCCCCAAAACATATTTTTATTCCTTATTCGGAATTTCATGCAGTGAATTCTACCACACTCGCCTCCCATTCCTCCCAGGTCCCTCACAGCCTTGTGCCCTCCTCAAACAAACAACAACAACAAAGAAGAAGAAGAAGAAGAAGAAGAAGAAGAAGAAGAAGAAGAAGAAGAAGAAGAAGAAGAAGAAGAAGAAGAAGAAGAAGAAGAAGAAGAAGAAGATTACACCAAGTCCAATTTGTGTTACCCACAATTACACATTGGAGCGTGGTCAAACTCCCAGTGGCCAGTCCCTTCAAGAAAACTGAGTCTTTCCCCCACCCTCCCACCAGAAGCCATCAGCTGTGAAGAACTACGCTTCAACACCTTAGACACAATTTTGAAAGACTCCCTGCAAGGGCTTCCTGTCTAGACTGTTTCCTTCTTTGTGTGTGTGTGAGGGAGGGAGAGGTTGTCACAGAAGCCTTCAGTGTCTCTCCTCAATTATGAGTCTGCATTTATCAATACCACTGAAAATAAAAAAGCTTCCTTGCCCCTAACAGCCAGAGGCGGAATGGATTATGGACTTCCACACTGTTTCTAGCAGCAGCCACACAGACTACAGAAATCAATATGGCCTGAGGCAGCAGCCTAGGCCACAGACATCCATATGTCCTCACCAGGAACATCAACATCTCTCAGGCTGCAGCACAGACCACAGACACCAACACGGCCTCCAGAGGCAGCACAGATCATGAGAACTACATCCCCCCTGCCCCCGGCCCTGTGGCAGCACAAACAGGATGGTGTCTATGGTCTGTGTTGCCAGTGGAGGCCATGTTGCTGTCCATGGAGGCTTGGTTGGTCTATGGGGCTGTGCTTGTCCCCTGAGGTCCTGTTGATGTCTCTAAGATGAACAACAAATACCACCCCTTAAAGCAAGGATCATCTCACGCTGGCTCTTCCTGGAGGCCCTGTACTTTTCAGCAACAGGCAAACAGTAGGAACAGATACATTGTAACCATTTCCAGGGTTTTAGAAGGCTTTTTAAAACAGAATTTTCAACAATTATTCATTCCAGTGATGTGGTAACTAAAGGACCTGTAGCTCCCAATTTGTTCCAAAAGTGGTTATTAGAGGAGCTGGGATCCATGAGCTAGGCATGAGTAAAGAGATACAAAATGCCTATATACAGTGCTTCAATTTTGCAAACTCACTGAAGATTTGAAATTATTTCAATTAAAAAACCCCAATGGAAACAGAGTGTTTCCTCATAATATGGACCAGAAAAAAAAATTAACCCCAATATCAGCTCTCTTCCTTTGGGCTGGTGTCATAGCTGGCTCATCAGGAGTTGAATGCCACACTGATCCATACTCTATTCCGTGGTTAAAATTTCAGAATAATATGACCGAAAGAGCAGAAGTTAGGAGAAGAATCCGTGGCCGGATGCGAAAGCCAAGACTCCTGGCAGATGGTCACAGGCAAAGTTAACTTGTGGCTGTTAAATTAGGGAAGGAAGGGCTCTGCCTCCTCATTAGTCAGATGAGGAACGAAGGCCTCAAAGTAGTTCACAGTCACAGAGCCATCTGGAGACAAGAGCACACCCCTAAACCCAGTCTGTGTCCGACAAAACCCAGCAAAGCATTTCACAGGAGACTGTAGGCTGGAACAGGAAGGGAGTGGTGTGTCCTCAACTTACTACAGTCTAAGAGAAGAGCAAACCCATCAGACACTACCAGACACTTACTTCTTTTGTACAGAACTTCAAACACTGTGTCCCTTCAATCTCAGGGTACATCTGCTTAAGAAAGCTTCAGAGGATAGAGAATAGGAACAAGGATGTGTCACACAGCTAGGACTTAGAGGAGTTTCACTTGAGCTGTACAGACTGTGGTTTAGGTCAATGATTGAGGAAAACAATAGAGTCCAGGAGTTAGGCTAGCTCGGGCTCTTTTCACCTTAATGCTGGGAAACGTGTTCATGGGTTTCAGTGTGCATCACAGCTAAAGCAAAGCTTTAAATAATGACTTCATGTAACTAGAAAACAAAGATTTGCATGGGTTAGTTAAGATAATTGGGCAGAACTCTAGAATATAAAAAGTGAAACTAGTAACCTGTTTTTCTGGCAATTATAAAAACTACTGCCTATGTAAACAGTTATGGCTGAAAGGTCTTTGTGAAATCTAAAAGGGGAATGTTTAACTGAGAGTGGGTTACTCAGAAAATGTGTAAGTGTGTGGTTAGGAATGTATTGGGATTGACTTGTTCCAGAAAGATATGTTTTTATCGTGCTTATGTAGTAACTGCATAACTTTTGGTTATGGGGGCAATCCTCCTCTTTACAATGAACTTGGCATAGGGAATAGAGTAAGGGTTCTGAAAAATAGAGAAGATGAAGTTTTTATCCCTCAGAAAAGAAGCTGTTTGTTTTTTTCTCATTGACTCCGCATTGCCTTCCTGGTCTCTGTGACCTGCAGAAGGCTGGACCCTTCACATTACACATACATTTCAGTCTCACGACCTGCAGAAGGCTGGACCCTCTGCATATGTTAACAGTAAATTTATAACAGAAATCACACTGCTGCCTTCTGACCATCTGACCATCAACTTGATAGATTTGCAGCCAACTAAGAGAGACATGTCTAGGCAGTCCCATGAGGACATTTCCAGGAAGGACTAACTGAGAGCAAGAGGCCCTCCTTGAGAGTGACTGGCACCTTCTGAGAAGTTGCCCAGGTATGAAGATGTGGGAGGGGAAAGCAGTGTTGCCTGGCTGCTTGCCTTCTTGGTGATGAAGGCATCTACCCTATAGCTGCTGCAGCAACTCTTATCCTTCACTGATGTCAAACTCCACATTCTTCAGCCTTCCAATGTCCACTGAATATGAGCAACTTTCCAGGAATCTTCCAGGTCTTCAGCATTAGATTGGCACCTGAGACATTTGAGGACTGTGCAGCTGCATGGTTCTTGGCTTTTGACAAGATGCAGGGAGCCATTGTTGGACCATCCCTACCATGAAGTCATTCTCCTAAAGCCCCCTTTATAATAGATGCATGTTTTATCGGGTCTGTTCATCCAGAGAATTCTGCAAAGCAACTTCCAGTTTCCAGGAGCCTCAATGAAGAGCTGAGACTAAGCAAGGCTTTGATGCCCTCTTTGCTCAAGGAAGAAGCTGATAACTCATTCATTAGGTTCTTCTCTCCATTTTCAATTCCCAATTAATGTGACAATGGCTGCACTCCCTGCTGGGGGCACATGAGGAGCTGATTTGGAGGCTCTCAAACAATCCTAATCAACCATATTAACAAGCACCATCTCAACACACAAAATGACATGTTCTATGAAGAGATAACGCTAGGAAGCAGATGTGGCTTTGAACATCCTTTAAAAAACGTGTGTGTGTGTGTGTGTGTGTGTGTGTATGTGTGTGTGTATGTGTTTGCCATCTTTTCCATGTAGAAATACAAAATTAAATGTCAGCACATCAATTAACAGTCATCAGGCAGGTCCATGGAAGATGACATTTTCAGCTTCGGACCTCCTGCCAAGCTCTCCTCCAAACGGGCCTCCTCGCCATCCTTCACTTCCTTCCCAGGAAGATGTTTATCACTGCTAATTAGCTTCCTTGCACAGTACCCGACTACATGCCATGAATTCCGTAATGAGTCCCTTCTTGCTAGATGAAAGAAGTGAAGGTAAAGAAATGTAAGCACCAAAAATACAGAGCACATCCCGCCATCACTGGGGTTTGTATAATTCTGGATTTTAAATAAAACAGCCCGGGGAAATCTTAGCGAGACAGCATTTTTAGCCAATTTTTCCCTCAAAACATGACTTACAATCATTTCGTTGCAGCTTCATAGGTTAAGCAGAAATAAATTAATTCATGACACAAACTGACTTTCCCCGAAACATGATGAATTCAGTGACGTTTAATAAAGTATTAACATGGAGTTCTGCTGCAGAGGTGTCTGGCCACTGCCTGTGAGGTCACTGCCATCCTGGCTGTCATGTTCTTCTACAGGCGTTCATTACAACACTCTCCTATACGCAATATGTTAAAACCACTTGAAATATGTTCATTAGTTTTTTCTTACTGAAATTTAACCCTGAAAATGAAAATCAATTAAAAGCTGCAATAATTACCCAAGCATGAGTTGTGAACTGTTTAATCATTCATAATTATTTCAGCCAGGGAACGTGCTAAATGAGACGGCAGTGGATGGTGAATTTCTGAGGCTTTTAGGACATTACATATATTTAAGTCAGCAATCTCAAAGCACTAGAGCTTTAATTATAGCTGGCACTCCAGAATGTCGCTTCCTCAAAGCCTCTCAGATGGAGCTCGAGAGATGGTGGGACAATGAGGAGCAGCTGCCGCTCTTGTGGAG